>WURT03001720.1:0-16999 GCA_009936505.3 Holothuria glaberrima
AGTAGTAGTAGTAGTAGTAGTAGTAGTAGTAGTAGTAGTAGCAGCAGCAGCAGCAGCAGCAGCAGCAGCAGCAGTAGCAGTAGCAGTAGTAGTATACAGCTAGACTCGGATTGGAGTCGGAATTGGCTTGGAATTTAGGCAACTAGGAGTGAAATTGTTTTGCATTCGGCTTGATTGGCTTGGATCCTCACCTATATGGGTGACACCAGGAGGTCTAGCCATGTGGATATTCCATATCAACTTTTTACTTAAAATCAAGGATACTGAACGTACTATTAAAAATTAAGTAGAAATGGACCAAAAGCATTGACGACAATTATGACTGTTGGATAAATGATTTCTGCTGCCTCAAGGAGGGCCTCACGAAGGATTTATACCCCCACCTCTTTCCTGTTCCCAGTTGGCTTTAAAGATATCTGCGACTGTTCATTCGAGAAATACTTTTACGAGGACGAAAAGGCGAGGACAAAACATTTCGACTGATTTAATTTCCTCATCAGGAGGGATATAAACTACTAAAGCCCTCAGATCTTTACATCATTCGTCATTAATGCGATACTGGATTAATCACTGGAGTCTTTAAAGGGTATATCCACTGGAGCACACAAGGAATAGTGATCAATGGTACTTTAGCCCTCTAACTGTCTAAAGAGTTGCCGGTCAAAATTTAAAAATGATTCCCAACATAGTACTAAAAAGTAGTTTGGATTTTTGTTTGTCCCATAATTTTTTTCAACATTAACAAGGTCGTGAAGTATGAAAAGTTTCCTAACGCTTCGCTATTCAATCTTAAAATTGCAAAATGTTCTCAGAGGGGTAAGGGACACACCTACCCCATACTACGCCCAACAACCCGATTGCCCAAGACGGTGGTAAAGAGGTTTGGGTATACGTTTTGGGAAATAGTCAATGATGGGTACAAGGAGAGGGTACCCTCCAATATTTTTGTTTTATTGGGAAGGTGAATCCACCAAAATAAATATTTTGTACATCATATCAAGGTGATTACTTGCAAGATCTGGGAGGAATTATTTCTTGCAGTGTAGGAGACAAATTTACGTAAAATATTCTCTGTAACCTGGTGGCGTTCCGCTTAGATGATGCCACGAATCTTAGAAGCAAAGTCCCTTCCTACAAAATTTTTTTTGTGCACCACCGAGCAAACTATATGAATGATTGCAACTACTACAACACGTGTGCAATGTAATTTTACTGTAATTCCAACAGTTGTTTTCAGTTTTTCTGCCGGTCAATTGGGAATGTGATGCTTAAGATTGGCTACACTAGTAGTGGTGCCGTGAGCAGCAACCAGTTTGCGCAAACTGTTCTGATTTCTATTTGTAACGTGCGATGTAACCTAGATCAACGGTTCCCAACCTTTTTCAGCTCACCGCCCCTTTTATCTGATAGGGTTAGGCGAACTCCCCGCCCCCTGCTCGTCTATAGCATAGTATAGCTATAAATAAAACAATATTAAAAACACATATTAAACCAAAGGGTAGACCTACGTAGTTTTTACGTGTGGGTCCGACCCACGGTAACAAAATAGTGGCTCGGTACTTAAAAACCTGACTCCCCGGCTTTGAGATTGCGAATCTTTGTCCACGATCTACGAAAGCTTGAAGGCTTAATCGAGGTCAGGGGAGGAGAAATTTTTGGGAATTTAGCAGATGATGCCAGGGGTTCCACCGCGTTGTGGACCGTTCCCCAAGGGTCTTTAGTGGGGCCCAGGGGTAGCGTCCCAGTAGAGGAAAGCTGGAGAAGCCTTTGGAAGCTCTGGGGTATTCACAATATTGTCGACACAAGAATGAGGCACTGTCAGTCAGATTTTGACTATCTCCCGATTGCGTAATAACCTCAAATGCGAAAAGAGATTACAAAAACCACCCTTAGACTAGTTTGTATTTCAATAATAAATAACAGAAGTTCCATTTGATGTTGCAAGGGGCTTGTCCCGTGGGTGGGAGGAATAAGGGTAGTAGGGGTCGCATGGGGATTTGAAACTGAAGACTTATACCACTCAAGCTATCCTACAAGTAAAAATATTGAGAAAGGCGCTATTGGCGCATCGCAAAATTAAATTTTTGAAACATTTTAAAGTTTTACTCCATAGTACATAGCAAAAGTTTTCTATTATGTTACAGTTACCAACAATTATCACTTCTGTCAGTATGTTACGTTTACGGACAAAAAACTACATCGGAAGTTACAGTGGCGGGACAAGTTTTAGCCATGGCACCTACGGTCACCACCTCTATTGTCACTGATGGGGATATGAGGTTCCTGGCCAGGGAAAAATGAAATTAAATATTGTTAGATGCGATTTCTTGGCATCTGGCAATTAGGATAATTCACAAAGTTTGTAGTGCACCTGGGAAGGGTACGTCAGACCTCCTCGACTTGGAGACTTCGTTTATCTCCCTTTTATGCAAACCAATTTGAGAGCTCAGCTGGAGGAAACCTATATTGGAATTTTGTAAAACCCCAATCTCAATTGAGTATCTAATTTTATTTTTCAAAACGTACCCTTCCGCCACCTTAATGCTCATCGACCCCCTCCCTAGTTGCGCAAAACGCCCCCAGGAGCGACAACGTCCCCTTTGGAAACCACTGACCTGGACGGTAATGCAAGATGCGTATCCCAGCCTTACGTTACGTTGACTAGGGATCAGAAAACTTTGGGTTTAAAGTATATGTTGCAGGCATACTTGTTTTCGAAAATTATTTTGAAAGCAATATCCAAGGTTTGCAGTCCATCTGCATCTACGCAGCTAGTCCAGTGACTGGATCAACGACCTCTTCATTGGTACATATGCCTTTATTACCGTAAGACAGGTCCATAGGACTGAGAAAAGAAGAATCCCCTACAGTCAAACCTCATACATGAATAGAAACAAAAAAATCTAACGGTGATTATCAGGCTATCCTTTTGACGCTTTTAACTTCTATTGATCTTTTCCCTACAATGTTTTTATCCCAAGGTCACCCCGTGTTCGATTTTTGCAAAGATACTTCAAGAGTTTTGTATCCCCGGTGGGTCGATCTGGGCTTCGAATGGGGCCAAAACAGAGAGCGTGTTGAAAAGAACTCATGACTCCAACTGTCATAGAAGCATTGTGTCGAAGGACTTTTTTAATGAGAGGAATAAGCGGGGGTCGAAACCGTATTGATCCACGTAGCTAAGAGCAAAACAAGCGATGGCACGTAAATGCTTATAAACGTCATTCGTAGTTTAATTACAGCCACACGAAGATCTTATTTACGCTTATGCAGTCCAGGTCCCTCCTTTTATTTCTTGCTTACTTCTGGATCTAAATGTTTCGAGATTACTTTAACTTTAATATCTGGAGCCAATATTCCTATTGGAAGGAAGTTGCGACTAGTGTTCTGCTTCGTGGTTTCTCTTGTGATTTCCGACAAGTTGAATCACAAGGCTTGACCAACATACTTTACAACACGTCACTCACGGTGTTCGCAAAGCAAACAGTCGAAGTGCGTCAGTATTACATTTAAGGATACATTCACAGACATAAAAGAAATAAGATTAGCGTCATCGGCCGTTCTTTAAGATATGGTTCTACATTTGTCAAATGTATGTTCGTTTGAACTGAGTGTTTCATGGACATAGTCTGATAGTAGATCCTATGAGTTTTTCATCAACTTTTCTTCGCACGATCATGAATATTCTTTAAACTGTATCTTGCGGCGAACTTGTATATTAAGTTAAATTAAGCATGTCCACATCAAAAATACCTAACGATGACGCTATTCACTAAACGTTACAACATACATTGCTTGTAGTGAATATCTTCGCGTTAGTTATTTTACCTCGAAAATATTTCTGATACGAAGATGGATGGACGAGCTGCTACCACTTCTACGGAAGGGGGTGACGGAGAGTATCAGAAAAAGAGAAAGCTTCGAGATGCAGGGGCGGTCTTAGCGAGAAAACGCCTTGCTAATATCGCTAAACATTCGGCATACATGAGAAAATGGACGGGTATAATAAACAATGCTGAAAAAAATAAACTGCAAAACTGTGAGAAACAGATGGTAAAAAACCAGAAGATCAACGATGTGAAGATAGCCAGATATAAAGAACAATTGAAACAGGAGTTATACGAGATGAGAGCCGAGAAGCGCGCTCTACACATACATTCTGTATTAGAGGAGAAAGATGAGGCAGAACAGAGGAAAAAAATAGAAAGGTATGCCGCGAGGGGCCGGTACCTCTATGCCATTAGAAATGAGACTAAAGCACAGAAGGAAGGCATGGAGTCGTACAGTGAAAGAAATGAAACGGTGCGAAAGTTGTTAGCACCCGCTCGGAAGGAGAGTATGACCGCCATGACGAACTGCGAGCTGATGGGATCCGCTGATCCGGCAAATTATTTTAAAGTGGGGCGACGCTTGAGTAAGATTGATCTTAGTAATTGTGTTTATTATTCTAGTGATGAGGATGACGAAGACGATACCCAACTGGTCGGGGCTATCAAGATGAGCAGCTTATTAACTCAACAAAATATGGACGCTGAACTCAGCGAAAGTAGGCCTATTACGTCGGGGTCGAGTACAACTTCCATTAACCTGAATAAACTTCGGCAAGAACTTGGAAGCGACCTACGAAAACAACTCGATGCGATTTTTATCGACGACCCTGAATATCACATGCTCCCGCTCACGAGAGCCACCACTGCGTCAGCGGACTCGAAAGCGGCCGTCCAGTTAGAAGAGGCGCAGATGCCTCCAGTGTCGTTGCAAGGAACCGATAATGACGGTAGTGCAGTTGTTGAAGAAACTTCATACACACAATCGCAAGAAATGGAGCGAAAGCCAAAGTTAAAGTTACCTCCACTTAAGGTCGACAAGAGTGTCCTTCCTTCCCTGGTGGCGAGACCAACCGTTGCTCAACCAGCATTGAGTACTGTTGTAGAAAATTAATTCATTTGAGAGACATTACTCGTTGATGCCATAAACGGGATATATTACCGACTTGCTGCCCTTCCCCTGAGTTTAACATCAGACATGATAAAATAAAAGTATTGTACAAAGCTCGTAAAGGGTTTTGTTATCATTAGGCAGTGCATGGAGGGTTCAGCCATGCGTTTTTTGAACGGAGGGGATGATAAGTAGGGGAGGGGAGGGGATTCTTCCTATAAGAGGGAGCTATTAGGTTAGTAAAATCAGAGATGTATATAGAGACGGCTCTGGGTGATATGGTTCCATGTCAGCGGTTGGTCGGCCACCAGGGGCATGGAGTATAAGAAATGACAGTTTTATGCAGAGTGAAAAAGTGTAAAAATATTGAGGGGCCTTTGATGCAATTTCATTGGTGCGACATATTGTGCAAATTTTAAGGAAACTTGCTGGACGTTTTCAACATTTCTACAAAGGAAACAAATAGGCCTACAGTTAAGGATTTCCGTCCTTGAATAGTGCAAGACGGAGACCTTTAGCCACCACTGATCCCCACCCCATTCCCATTCCTACGTCAATGCTGTCATTGTACGTCAATGTATGTAAACCATACAGATGACTACTTTAACTAAATGATTTACACAGAAGCATAGAAATATGTCTGTTGATTGGAACAGGATGGCATGTAATTCTATAATTTTCCAAGAAGAAAATGATTTGAAGAAACATTCAACTTGAAAGTTTTAAATTTCTTTTAGAATCTTTTGTGCTGGATAATCATACTTAGCAACTGATAAAAATGTTCACATTGCATTCCGTTGTTATATTTAACGAATTCAAACCCCACGTGTGTAAACTAAACCACCGTGATTTCGAGTATCTGCCTATCTTGGCCTTGTAAGAAAACTTGGTCCTTTAAGAAAACTACGTCGAAGTTAACGTATACATCACTTACAAAATCCTGAAAATGGCACCGTAAGCTTTCTACAATCTTACAGAGCAAATGTTTCACACATATGGTATTTTAAATATATGCAGCTTAAACACGGCAGTGGCTTCCACTTTTCCCGGAATTCGTGCATTATTGGGTAGTTTCCGTAAAGAAACAATTTTTAATAAAATCGGGAAATTCAGAAATTTTGAGGGAAATATTTTTTATTTCAGTCATGTGCGATATAAACTTTTCTCGTCCCCTTTCTTAGTCCATTTATTGTGAATTTCTGTTCTACCTTTGATTTTTGATCACCCGTGAGAAAACGACAAGTAGCATGCAAGAAAGTCTTGCAAATTTTGTATAATAACCGTCATTTTTAATGAAAATTTGAGCCAGAATTACAGAAAATTTATTTTGAGTTGTAGAAACACCGGTACACGAAGTAATCCGATCTCTACAGAATAGGTTGTACTGAGGACTTTACTTTTGAATTAAGATTAACAGAAGAACTTAGGATAATAATTTTTTCACCCATCTTTCTTAACAAAATTCGCTAGTGAGTCTTGATTAATTCTTGGAAAAGTGGATACTACTTAGATGTGTTTAAATGTTCTTGTTTGCTGGTCTTTATTAAGTATTAATATTGAATCAAAACTTTTTTAAATGTTTTGAAACCTTCATGTAATAGAACCGACACAGGCTACTGAGATGATACAAAAATGGTGCAATATTTTCTAACCATAAATTTAAAGACATTTTTAGTAATTGTTCTGAGTTGTTCAATTTTAATTTTTATGCTAAAATCACTGGTGTTTCAGTGTTTCTTCATTGGGGAAAAATGTTGAAAATTATTATTTCAAGCTTCCAGCATTTCAGGATTCAAAAAGTAAGGTTGTTCCCTGGAAACATATGCAATCAGTAATTTCCTTTATAGCCTACAATGTAAAGTTGAAAAATAATGTTACTCTTGACAAAGGAATATTACATGTAACATGATTAATGAAAGATTTAAAAATAACCCGAACGGAATAAACGACTTCTATGAAGATATCTGATACCATACTGTGACGTCATAGAAGGGTTGCTAGGCTACCGATTAAAGCTATTGCAATTAAAGTGACATGAAACGAAACAGCTGGTGGGTAATGCCCTGGGTATGAATGTTTGATAAAAGCGATTATATAATGCTATTTTTGGAATCTTGGGGATAATGTTGGAGTCAGTTTGTGCGGCTAAGTAAATGGATAACAACTTGATATCCTACACATATTGTACAAGAAGCGGACAGGGTATGGAATGGGTAGGGGTGGAGGTTTATGACAGTTGGCAGAAGACAGTAATGTGATACCAAAATAAAACTTTCACAGATCATTTTTGTCCCTCCCTGCCCTAGTTTGGTCTGTCAACAGGTTTTTGCAACCTTAGTGTGTTCTTGAAAATTGTTCACAGGAAACAAAAATTTATCTATTATACAAGAAATTTGAAATCTGCAGAAACAATTCTTTCCTTGGTTCTTCCTATATCAGCAGGCAAATCTATTTAAAGAGGCTTATTGAGTTGGTTCACAAAATTCATTTTTTTCACCTGCTGAGATTTACTCACATCTTGAATGTAAAACTAAACCTTGAATGCCAAACTAAGAGATTCTGCACATCTGACTCACAACTAAAATGGCAATGACAGGGTAATTAAAGATTAAAATAATTTATTGCAAATTCGTGACCAGACACTTTTTACTTTTAGTCATATGCAACCCCTGTCCACAAAAGCTACACTTTCTCACATTTTTGGTAACTATAGGAAGTGATACATGAGTAATGAGGCTAATTGGAAGCATTGTCATGCAACAATTTTCTTCAAACTCATCACAAAATAATCAATATCAACTCAGTGAGTCCCTTTAAGTTGGAAAGATTGCTTGCGTTTTTTGTAAGATGATCTTAGCAATTACATGTATAGAGTATCAACATTTGCCTACTAGTATGGGATTCTTCAACAACATATTTCAATTGTTTTATAAATTAAATCACAGTCAAAGGCATTCTTAAAGTTCATGCATCATAAAGTTCAACAATTATGCAGAAAGGTTGAAAATATGTGAAAAGTTCACACTAGCATTTAAACGCTGTTAATAAAAATAAGTGCATCTTCACCAGCGCAGTTGTAGTGACATAATATTTGGTGGGCTTTAATATGTGAAACTGGATAAAGAGCTAAGTGGAATATTTTCTGAGCATATCTATGTCTTCACCACTACTAGTCTTTATAAAATTTTTCAGGTTTGATAGGGGGAATGTTAAATGAGCCTAGTATTCTTAAAGACAAGCACTTGTCACCCAAAGTATATTTTTAGTGTGGGACTATCAAAATTCTCAGTTGGTGACAGCTCTTTGATTGACATCAAAGTTTGAAAATTCAAAATATCGTGAGTAGCTCACATTCCACACAATGCAGAGAGAGTGTTTGTAAAGCACATTATAGCCTTGTATGCTCACCAGGACATAGCTTTAAGCAATAAAATAGGTTTGCATCTGCACAAGGAGGAGCTTTACACAGTTATGGGAGGAGCTACAAGTTGCTTAGTTGGGGAATTGAAACTGTCTAGGATAACAAGCATTGCCCTTTAATGTTTCATGGCCACATTACACTTATGATTGGTCCATTTAAGTGCCCCTTCAAACAAACCAGGCCTTACCTTTTTAAGGCACACAATTGCTTGCAGAGTACAAAGACTCACCTAAACTGAGATTCAGGGGAAAGCTGTAAAACACTCATCACTGATAAGACACACACCCTCCTTGGTAACTATCAATGCATTACCACACACATAATGTAGAACAAAATGAGTTTCCTAACCCTCATTGAGGTAGCTATCAGTTTTTAAAACAAAAGGCCTGCAAATTCAAGAAACTTGAACTTTTTTAGAGAAGCAGTTGCATTAGTTCATCATTTTAATGGATTTTATAGCTCTGAAAAAATTTCATGAGTTTAAAGCTCTGGAAAACTTGGATGCATGATCCCATCATTTTTTTTTTTTGGGGGGGGGGGTTTGTTAGGGTAGGAGGCACAGGAAATGGTTTATTGCTTAGACATCACTGTCCACATACCTGACCCCCCTCTATCTGTTTTTGCATGGCTACATATGTATGTGTATAATTTTGGCAGGAAGCTGCTTGTTCATTTAAGAGCAGGAATGATCATGGATAATATAGTTTACAGTTGCTGTATTGTCACAAGACAAAAGTGTGAAGGGTGCCCTTCTCTAATATCTAGACAAAGCCCAACTTCACTTCTCTAGAATTGAGTAGCAAGTTTTGCATACCCTTCCACAATCAAATTCTGTACACATTTTTTCCATTTTCTAATGGCACACTTTTCATGGTCTAAAGTGCATTTTTCAGTTAAATGCTATTAACAACTTCTCCCTGTTTAGACCGGTGCTGTGGCCAAGTGGATAAAGGTGGTGACGTTTGACGTAACAAATCTTAGCTTTTTCATCCAAGAGAAATCTATGGTTTTCCCATCTAAACTGGCCTTTCAAAACACACAAAAAAAAAAAAAAAATTTGATCTTAATTGTTGAGTTGGTGAGCCACCCAACGTGCGAAGTTGTAATTCATTAGCCATGCAGGCTTCTCCTGCATTTGTGGTAGTTTAGTGTTAAAACAAATGCCCTTCAAGATCTGAATTATTTTAACAGCTTACATCCATTTACCCATCACATGAAAACAAAAGAATGTTTGCTTGTGTTTTCTTTAAAGAAATTTTTCTAAAGAGGTACCTTCTTCTCTTCATTTCTTTCATTTTTCATTTCTATGGTAAAGGTCATTACCTGAGATTTTTGTTTTCCCCTTTTTCTTCTTTTTTTTTTTCCATTTTTGTTTTCCATTTTCCTGCATCATGAAGTACCATTACTATATTGTAGACCTACTTCATAGGCTTGCAACTATCAGGTTTTTTCCAAGTAAAGAAAATACCATATCCTGAAGTAATACCCATTTTATCAGTATCTTCAGACAGTAAACACATCATGATCTGTCTTGACAGTTCTGTGACACGCATTCAGTTGCCAAACTTAAATATCACTTGGAATGAAGTACTGAAATCTCTTTCATCTTGTCACTGGCTTCTGTTTTTGTTTCTTCTCTACTTTTATGAGTCTTCTTCAAGTCTTTCTCCCATGCTTGCCGATGAAGCATAAAGAGCTTCATTGCTGCCTGAGCATCTTCCACCTGTACAAAAAATTGTTTAATATAACCCATCACTATAAATTAATTAAAGTACATTTTGAATGCAGACAGCACACATACAACATGAAAAAAGTTAAATTTAAATACACACCATGGGTTCATTGTTTCAAAAGTCTAGAGAGGAGGGATTCTAATTCCAAGGACAAACAATTCTCGGGCGTAGAAAGAAAAGAAAAAGTTTCTTGAGGGTAGTAACATAGAATAAAGAGCTGCCCCACAGTCTCCATACACACATGCCTAACTTAAGATGGTCAGTACTGGTCAGGTAGACTCCACATTTCGAGGGTGGGTTTGAGGTCTAATTATTACCATCACAGGCTGAGGAAGCCTCTACCAAACAGGAAATTACAAACATCTTGGTAAGATGAAAGTTAATGACCACATTTTCTTGTAACAAATGCTTTTAATATTTCATCACACTAAACCTTATACATTTCTACTGCATGCTGCATGCATCACTCCATTTTAAGAAGAAATCTGTTTCCGCAGAAGAGAGCATCACTGGGAAACATAATTTAATGTATAAATACTTACACAGTGATATCTATTTCTATTTTAAATATAATTAAGCTATGTTTAAGAAGACCAAACACTCTCCTTGTGTAATTACGTACAGAATCATGAGATGACCTCTGAACAGCAACATCTAAGACCATCCTACTCAGTTTTTTCAGGCTTGGTCTTTTGGTCTGTGAACATAAAAGAAACAAAATTATAGTGCACCTGTTCTTGTATAGTTGGAACTCAATTGACCTCCTGTTTAAGCAACTGGCATTTCGACAATCTTGTGTACTCTGTAAGCTTAAATGTAGCACAGTGACTCATTTTGATACATACTATGACAATTATTATTTTCATACATACAAGACAACTAAAAAATAGTGATAGTTTTATATATGTCCTTGGTTCTCAAATTATTTTCTACCAAGACTTGCTTTTGGAAGTAAAACCCAAGGCAACCCAAAAAATGTGTGCTATTTGAATCAAGAGAAACACCATAATCACCAATCATGATGATTCATAAGTAAACTGCCATTTTCCAAGCAAGAGGACTTATAACAAGTCTATTATGATGTCACACTCTCACTGCTTTTCAGTAGTGCCATATTAATGTTCTCTGCTTTGGCAATATTTTTTTTATTTTACTACAATTTAAAAAATACTGTTTAGAAATGTAGTTGCTATGTAAAGCCTGACTGAAAGTGAATATGGACAAGCAAAGGCTAATCCTTCGTGCAATGAGCTCTGTTTGAGGGCCTGTTAGATAGTCCTACCATTTTTTAAAGTTTTGTTCTTTTTTCCAGCCGGGGTATATACTACGATACTACGTATCATCTACATATAAATCAGTGAAAGGCATATGCACCCCTCCCCTACCCTACCCTCCCGGACTTAAAATGGATATAGGAATCAATTAAACAATACTGAACATGAGTAGACTGGAAGGAGTTGCAATGATTTGATCTGTTTGAAAGGAGGCACCTTATTTTGTAAATTTTGTGAACTATGATATCTTTACAACTAAACAAGATATTAAGAAGGGATTTCTTACATCACTTTTATAATTCTGCTGTCTTTTTTTTATGTAATACTGAAATTTAAAATTTTCTTTTCTTTAAGAGCACTAGGAATTTCAACTTGTAGGCAAATATTGGGTTTAATACAGGTAATCTTTCAGGTGATCTTAGCACTATAGAGCTTTATGGACCATACTTTTAGACCCAGAGCTCTTCTTACACTAAATAAAATAAAAGTGCAATTTACAGAGAGAGCATAAATTATTTATTAAAAGTCATGTTATTACCATTTAAATATTAACCTGGCAGATGGGGTTTAAAAATCTAATGCTTTACAATGAGAGTTACCCACAAAACAAATTCAAACCCATGTTACTATCAAATGGGAGATCACACTCTGGAACATGTACGTCATCACCCATACTTAGGCGTCGAACTCTCCTCCAGTATGAACTGGAAAAGACATATAAACCAGTTAGTAGTTAAGGCAAACCGAACTTTGGGCCTACTAAGGTGTAACCTTTTGCAGTGTGACATTGATACCTAAGACTGAAGCATACTTTGCTCTTGTCCGGCCCATTCTCCATTACTGCTGTACTGTTTGGGACCCATATACACAATCTGATAAGAATTCTATAGAAAAAATCCAGAGGCGTGCTGCCAGATTTATCTTAAACAACTACAGTCGTCAGGCTAGTGTCTCTGAAACGATAGATCAGCTTAGATGGGACAGTCTTGAGGCTCGACGACTTAGGGCTCGCCTTGTTGTTATGAATAAAGAAAGACATGGTCTACTCTCAAGCAATGTAGCGGATTATCTTATTGACCCTTTAAAGCAAGCACACCTGACTACTTGTCGTACTAGTGGCAGATATTTATATCACCACCCCTCCACAAACAAGCTCTGTCACCAAAATTCTCTTTATCCTCGAACCATACCTAGCTGGAACCTATTACCAGAGCAATTTCGCTGTGCCCCATCAGTAGATAATTTTAAAAACCAACGTCTAGCCCTTGACCAAATTCATTGTAGATAGTTTATTTATATCCGACTCCCTTAGCTCTAGTTTTTTATCAGCATGGGATAGCTTTGTCAGGCGTTTGTGCTGCCTTCAAGACAAGACAAGGCAAGACAAAACAAAAACCATTTTGCCCCCCTTTGGTACCTTGTCTGGCTATGGGCTTGAAGGGAATAAGTTATTGCCCTAAACTTACTTTGACACATGACCTAAACAAACTCCTCTTATTTCTGTTGCAAGTACTGTATCTTTCATGATTCAGGACATTAAGGTGGCATTCTCAACATAAACAGTTGGGTAATTTTGAATCAATTTAAAAATTTACAAAGCTGTTCTCACATGATGTAAAAGAGCTATTCAAGACTTATCCTTAGAATACCCAGGTATAATTTGGGATGAGTGCATTTCCTCTTTTAAAGAAAATAGTGTATACACATGGTTCAGGAAACTTGTCCATACTCTAAAACCATTACTAAAAGGTATAAAATGATGGGCAATTAAAAATAGGTAGCTGATAACTTTAGTTTTAAAGAATATAAACTGTACAAAAATAGATGTTCACTGGTTTTTAACAAATGGATAGTTTGTACAATTTTCAAGTATTTAAATGATGCAACATTCATAACTCTGGTAATTTCATAACAATTTGGGGAAAAAGTTAATTCCACCGCATGATGTCTGCATAAAACCATGTGACCATCAAGCAATACCACATTATAAAAATAACTGCATCATTTATACTTACTGGAGTTTTGTTCACCTGATACATGTACATAGGCTATTAGGAGAGTTGAATTAAGGCAGACTACTACAAGCTTTAAAACCTCAACCTATAATTTAATGTTTAACTATTAATAAAGTTTTGATAAAGAATGAATGCATTTGACACCCTATATGAACCATTCACTTCATTTACATTTGTAATCCATTAGCATGAAATAAGCTTAAAATATTAAACTTTACCTTACAAAGCTCTTGGAATGGTTTGTATGTAGATGTATCTCTTATCATTGACCTTTTATGAGATAGGAATAGAACCTGGAAGAAACAAGATGTTGTATCAATCAATACTCTAGAAGGAAATGTAAAATTTGACTCTTTACATCATTATACATGAGAGAAACTAAGGTTGTTCCATTGTACTGTACATGCAGTAAATTGTGCACTTCTATTCCTGAGAAGAAATCATTTCAGAAAACAAAGCAACTGCTAGGTGAAAGCAGAAAATACCACTCTTTGACAAATCATGAGCAGTGACAGTTATTGAGGTTGGGGGTGGTAGGGAGGCAGAGTGAGTATACCCTATCTCCCCCTCCCCCACACAATAAAAACACCTAAAGCTCATGCCAAAGTGACTTCAGGTTTTGATTCTCCTAACATTAAAACTCACTATCTCTATGTTGTAGGAGTACAATGCAGTAAATTCTAGACTATTTAGAGAGACAAGTCCTTTCTTCTTCCCAGCCTGTATGGGGGCCAGCTACCCTAGTACTGATATCATTAGAAATGCAATAGACCTATGCCTAAGCATTTACAGTACTAGCCCATGAAACAGTAAACAAATAATGTTTATGAGTGCGACAGTACGAATAATTTCATGAGTTGAAAGATTGAATAGACTCATTCACTGTTTACAAACAAAGACGTCTCTGTGTGTCGGTAAAAGACTTTGTTAGGCATGCTTACACTGTCATCACAATGCAAAGTAGATTCCAATTCGTCTACTATTTGCGTGCAATCCACACGCGCAACACCGAACATACACGCATGTGTTCTTGCGCATGCTCTATGCCAACCAGTGATGTAACCCTGAACACCCTAATAGAACGTTGGATCTTTCAACGAATGAAATTATTCATACTATCGCACACGAATGGAAAACATTCATTATTTGTTTTATATAACACCTAACTTCCTAAATCATAGTTTTTGGTCAAAATTTGATTGTATGCACCCCATAGCTGACGTCACCGCCGTGGGTTAGTATATACTAACCCACGACTGTGGGTTAGTACCGAATAACCCATGGCATGTGATGATCAATCCTCCAATGAGATGTAGAGAAATTAATAAGGTGTTATATAAAATGCAATACTGCACTACAAACTTAGTGAGACACACTTTAAACATTTGCAGACATGAAAATACTCTTGATGACAAAATTGCATATTGCATGGGTCCTTGGAAGCCATTAGGTTAATTGCATCTAACAGTTAAGCTAGGATCAGCAGTAAATTTCTGAGGCCAGAGAGTATGAGGAAGAGGCTAAGGAAGGACATTTTCCAATAAAGGCCAAGGCACACCAAAACAGCCTCAAGGTGTAACTGGGCCTAAAGACTTCCATCAACGACAGCCTAGTGAACAAAGAAAACTCATCGACATTTATTGTCTACAAATACAAAAAACTTAAGGTTCACAATAAGGGTGCTACATTTAGCCTAATCCTGTTGTCTGCTAAAAGTTTGCAGGCCTACCAATGATGATTTTTATTATACTTACCTTTAAGTCATTCTGGACAGCATGGCCAACCAAGATCCTATCCTTAATAATATCATAGACTTCCTGCTGAGCAGTGGCAAATTCCTCAGCTGAAAAAGAAATTATTTGTAATACTGTAGCTTCCTCTTTCTTGCACTGACAAAATAATTGAATATTATGAAATGTTCGTTGGGTAAAGTATAAAATTAATTATCCATTGTTACAATGAACTTACACCTGATGCAGCCATCACTAGTCAAAGAATCTCATACCCTTGATAAATTCACTGAAAGGTGCAGCCCCCTTCCCATCAGCCTGCACGTCTGTTTTTGTTGAGAAGCATGCATTTAAAAAGAAATACACTTCTTGGAGGAGAGTAATGAAGACAGTTTGGCTTTTGTACTTTCTAAGTCCTAACTAGGTGTCAATAATTCGAGTATCATTTACACAGGACATTTATAACATTTTCTGTAAGCGTAAAGTGTACATTACTTCCTTGAATCATATACTTTAAATACATACTGTGTTCCTTTCTAAATTACAAATACGTCAAGTTTTCCTGTCATAAATCTGACTAAACTACTCTTACCATTTTTCAATTTTTCTGGCGTAATTCCACTGACAGAAGTACGATAATCTGTGATGGCTTCACTAGGAGCAACAAACTTGTCATAGATGCAGGCACCATGTTGGTTAACCAGAGAGACACGGGCTAACATGTGATCTTCACCATTAGGCCCAATACCAACCATTTCACAGTCAATACCAATGTATTTTGTTAACCTGTGGAAAAGACATTTTGCTGAATTACAATACAGTAGTAGAATTTCTACATGTATAGAAGACAACCGTATCCTTCCGTTTATAAATGTTCCCTGTGACAAAAGATTGCCCACAAAGTCCCTGAAGAGCTTGCAAGAAAACAACATCTAACTCAAAATCATCTTTCTCCAAATAAAAGGTAGAAATCAAATTTTTCCTGTTGCATGATTTGATGACATGATTGTCAATGTGTGCCTCTACAGAAAATTCAGTGTGTTTTTTTCACACTTAGGCCACCCTGTCATTAACATTTATTGAGATGTGTATCAATACCAATATAGCCTCTTCAAGCACTGTGAAGCACTTTCTATAGCAATAACGCTCTTGTCAGTGATCGTTCTTTACAGCAAATGAGGGTGAGTGTCCTCTTTGTTTATAAGTCCAGTTAACAGACTGCTCATTTAATACATCTTAGTAAAAAGAGTTACACAGTTTTCAACATCCTCTAAACAGATTATTACACACCAATGTGCAGATTGTTCATGTATTTTTATGACTACTTCATTCAAATCTGTACATTTCTGATATCAGCAACATTTGATAGTGAGCTGTCAGGACTGACAGATGCAGACTGTAGTATGCAGGGCTTGCACTCTATTCCTTATTATTACTGATTTCTCTTCATTGACATGAAGACTCTTCACGATTTCATAAGCATAGGGAGAAGGGGGCTATCCCGGGAGGGGGGGGAAGATAAGCCTAGCAGCCCAAAATGTGGCAGGCCAACCACTATTGAAGGGCCAAAACCCCTCATTTGTTCCCTCTGTAACTAGAAAGCCAAAAGGCTTAGTGATTCCTTACCATGTTATATATTGCAATGTTCAAGCAAGAGTCACCCACCCGACAAGCATTAGATCCCACACAGTTATCCTAAATGAAATATGTTAATAATTCAAAACCTTTGGACACCTTGTGACCTAAAATGATTTTTCACCTCCCCTTAAAACGAAAGCCTAACGAGCATGCTGGCTCCTTGCTGAATGAACTGAAACTCAGCCATGAGCATACCATACAAAATTTTTTGCCCAATGAGCATGCTGGCTCCTTGCTGAATGAAATGAAA
>WURT03001731.1:0-16999 GCA_009936505.3 Holothuria glaberrima
TCATTTTGTTGCAAAATGTTAAGATAATACAGGGACTAAGTTTGTAATTTGACGGCACCTTAACGTTTCCGTACATATCAGATGAGTTGAATGAGATGATACAAGAATCGTTATGGCGCAGTAATATACCGTACTGCTTCAACCAGTGCTTCCACTTTTCAGGGACCGCGGAGACGGGGTTGGGGGATGATGAATGGGCTTTAGCGCCCAAATGATTTTTCCATGGTGGGGCCCTCTTTCCCCCTGAAATTATTAGTATATTGTGCATTGGACCGACCAAGAATATATTCAGCACCCACTTCAAAATTCTCCCCGCGGTCCCCCTTTAATGGAGCACTTGGAAAATATTTGGGGGCTGAATATACCATTGGCCCCACACTTTTTCATCCCCCTAGTTCCGCTGCCACTGATTCATACATAGGCGTAGGAAGCTGTTCGAGACTTGGGAGCTGAACGTTGTTTGGGATTACCGTCCTGGGGAAGGGTTAAAGGGGGAGAGACCGGGAACCCTCCCCTTTGGGACCCTTTTAAATATTAAAGGGTCCTAAGGTGCAATTTGTTGCAAAATTATTGGACAAATCTTAGGGGAATTACCGCAAGTTTCTGACGTTCCTACAGAGGAAACAAATTGGGGGTTTTCGTCCTTTGATTGGGGGGGGGGACGGAAACACAATTCAGCCCAGCACATCTTTAACTGGGGCTAACCGCCCTCCCGCTTCCGCCTATGCATTAATGTTGATATATTAAACCATCAAGGGGCTATTGTCTGATTTAATTTTCGCTAAAATAATTACCTAACACTACCAGATTTAAAGGGAGGAAACCTAGTAAAGTGAAGGCTTGCATTCTGCAGGGAGGGAGAGGAATGGCACAGAACGCTAGGAGGCAGTTGTGTGTTTTCAGATGAGAGTATTTTGTAAGCTTCCACACTAGCACGGTACAGGGTAAGTTACATTGAAAGCTTGACGGTAATTGGCTAAAACCTAACCCTTGTCCCATCCCTGATTGGCCAAAACCTTTTGGGAAAGCGTCTTAATGCGAGTAAGTCGACCAGTGAGATAGCAGAAGATTGGACAAAACTTGGTTCAGCATGTTATAAATATAGCCTATAGCCAGTAGCCGGTAATTCAAAAGATTACCAATAATCATTCAAATAATTTTAAACTTAGACCAAACTTCGTCGTCTCAGACATTTAAAATTCTTGGCGTAGGTCACCTCTCGTTCCTAATCCAATCTAAAATGTAGATGTTTTTTTTTCATTATTCCATTGTTCCTTTACTTGTAGTTGATATGATTGCCCAAGGCCATATTCTTCTGCATGAGTAATCAACCAATGTGTAATTTTATAACATAGGCCTAAACATAGAAACAGTATTATGGAATTAAAATCTTACTTACAATACGTGATAAAATGGGTCGTTTTTCTATGCCACACTAAGTGTGAAATCCCCCGAAGGTAAACAAAAATCAGTTTTGGCCACTGTCTCACATATCGGGATTCCTCTGCAATACGAAAAACAAGTTTTTTTTCAAATGAAGTTTCAAATTATGGATAACTTTGACTATTGTCTGCAGTCTTCACAGAATTTCGAGTTGCACCCCCTCCCCTCACAAATGGAAATGCTATCAACGTGTCCTCTGTACGGTAGCCAGTGAGCAAATTACGCGGAACGATGATCCCTGTTTAGCACGATCATGATGCTCACTGTTAAGTACGATCTGTATGCGTAGCTTTATTACCACATGGTAGTGTACTACTTCGGTGGTGCGTCCATGCCTTCGGAGCAGGTGTTGGATTTGTACGATTCTTTTTCACGTACACGTTCTGGTACCGGTGTTACGATTGAGGCCAATATAAAGGCAGGACTACATGTCCGCCGGGCAGTTAAGCTTTATACCGGCTTGTGTTCAAAATTTGAGTTTTAATTATGTTTTTACTGGTGTTATTGTCAAGACAAATACCAAACTCAGTGGTTAAGCAAGTCTTACCTGCAGGGTGACGGTATCCAAGCTGGTAAGTTCAAAGAGCACTCAAGACACAGTGCGAGGTAACGACCAGATTGCGTATTCAGCCGTTTGTTTTAATATACAGTGATCTTTGTACTTGGTTAAAGGAATAACATGGTATTTTCTTTTCAAGAAATGTAACTTTGAAGGTCGATTCAAACTTCAGTATAGCGCTAAAGCTATGAAAGCTGAAAGCTGTTCAACAGTGAGCGATGTCCTTCACTGGCCAGGAAGGGCAAGGGATGACCATATATGGTTCTTTTACTTGATAGCGCGTGAAACGTGGAAATTGGGAAATATAAACCGGTCTTGTCGTAATGAAGGGTAAAAGTTAAAATACATCCCGGCAAACGCTAGGCGTATTAAGTAGGAGGCTGCTCGGCTGCAGCTTCGTCTCATGCTGGAGAAATCCTGCTGTGAAGACATTTTTAAAGGACCGACAATTTTCTCGCAGCACAGGTTTTTCTCGGGTAGAAACGCCTCAGCCCCCTTAAAATGGTGTCTCGTACCCCTCGGCGTCAAACCATGCGCAATATGACCAAAAACTCCACATCAAGCGTGAGACAAATCTGTGGAATACGACACAGAGGTATACCGTAGCTTAGTTGCTTTTTGTCAAATTTACCCAGGAATTTGGAATCTAAAATGTCATTAGGCAACCCTGATTCACACGAAATGCCTTCATGCTATAGTAAGGAAAACCACCATGTTATTTCGACGATTGAATCACCTTTAATGACTTTTTTCGGTCCTTCCTACCACTAATATTCAGAGTTTGTGAGTTTCTATCATTGGAAGGCATTTGAGGCGACCAAACACAGACTATTTGCTTTGCCATGGAAAAGATGCATTTTGTCTGATTGATCCGTTGTAAAATGCTATTTTTCTCAGTCTGAATCGTGTTTTGATCTTCTGACAGATTTAGATTTTGCAACAGGCCCGTAGCCAGACAATTGAATGAAGGGAGGAGCAATATGGCTTCCGGGGGAGCAATTTTTCAGGGGGCCAAATGTGTAAAAATGTATTAGTCGATGGCAACTTAAAACTTTCTAGGGGGCGAAAAATTTTCAAAGGGGCTTCGCCCTCTTGGCTACGGGCCTGTTTTGCAGAGTCGATAGGAGTAAATATGATCTACTTCTCTGTCTGAAAATACAGTTGTAGGAAATTCAAACGTCGACAATTTTTTCACATTAGTACATCGCTTTAACAAAAAGAAAAATCCGCACGGCAAACGGTATACTACTTACTTACAAGATGTCCCCCGCGAAGGAATTGTCAAGGTTTGGTAAACCACGGCATTATTGCTCTGGCCAACTTTTGAGACAGCGGCCTCTGACATTAACCACAGCACAGGGAAAACTGAAGGCAGCTATGTGTGTGAGAATGTGTAGTCGTATTTCCCTCCTAAAATGCGTCTTTCAAAAAAAAAGTCACAAAGAGTCAGCCATGTGGGCCTTTTCGTGTTGACCTAGATTTTTCCTGACCCTGCCGAAACAACAACAGAGGAAACACCACAGGATGTTTACATTGATTACAGTGATCCTATGTCATATCAATGGCTAGCCTACACACTCCGGTACCCCTTGTGTTCCTTCTACGTGTACCTCAGGTCGGCCCCAATCGCTCTAAAAGTTCCCGGTCTGAAATGGACAAAGAACAAATTAAAATAAGTCGCCACTGTAAGTAGGCCTAAAGCATCAGTCACAGATATACGTTACAGTGCATGCGTGGCAGATGATGGGTTTCAAATCAGATGTTCAACATGAGCACGTTCTGAGATGGGCTTTAACAACCAAAGTTCTCCTTCTTCGAGAGAAACCTCTCAAAATGCTGGAAACTGGCCAGAATGGTCAGATGAACGATTATCTGACTCTTAACACAATAATCCGAAGATTGAGCAGTTTATCTACTTTGTCGGTATTTATAGTCGTATTTATCTACCTTTATGCTGCAAGGCCAGACCTGTTGTACTCCGAAATGATTAAAATCCGTTTAGGTGTGTAGTTCCATGGTTCACGTCTTTACAAGATAAACACATTCTCGGATGACCTACATACAGGCCTTCAGAAATCTTTCTTTACAACATACTGTATTAGGTACTACCTTTAACTTTACAGAAAAAAGTGTGAGTCGCAAACGAACTTCAAGTTTGGAGGTACTAGCCGGGAGCCTGGTAGACCTATTTCCTTGCTGCCATGGCTCAACAATTGAATGCACAAAAGAAAGGGATAATCAGATGATATAATTATTTCCGGGCGAGAGAAATAAGCAATAACCGTGACGAAAAAAAAGAAACTTTGAACAATATCCTCTTATCTGTGACAAAGTAGTTCCTCAGCCGCAAAAGTATTGCACCACTTCCACGGTGGTATAGCACTTTCACGGTGGTATAGCACTTTCACGGTGGCATGATAACACTTTCACGTTGGCATAACCTCTGCATGGGGGTAAAATGTCTGTGTTTAGACTCCACAGCCATGAAGATGGGTACAAGCCTTCTCCTCCGTCCCTAGTAAATGGAATTCGAGTAATTACAATTAATGTTTCGAGCAACAAGCTCCACTCAACTGTGACAATAGGCTGATGAGTTATTAGTCTCACATCCAAACTTGACTGCAGATAAACTTTTTCGAAGATAGTAAATTCATTTAAAGACAGATAGTCGTCAATCCAAATATGACTTTTACTTGGGAGTAAGCAAAAGTCTCAATTGGTGACTGCACTTGGATTAACACAGAGGCACAAAATTCAAAAGACGCAGATAAGCTCACATTACACAGCATGTAAGGAGAGCATTACACATTAATATGTATATATATATATATATATAGGTATGTGTGTGTGTGTTTGTGTGTTCACCAGAATATCGCGCTTTCAAAATAAACTGGGTTTGTGTGCGCACAAGGAGAAGCTAAAGACAGTTGTAGGCGGGGCTAGAAGTAAAATTAGGAGAGTTGAACTATCTGGGATGATGTCTTTAAGCTACTGCTCCCTTTAACTGCAACCAACCAAAAAGGTATTGCACTCCTTTGCTGCAGTTAAAGTGAATAGACGTACGAAAGTGATCGTGTTACGACCCCAGGTTCATCTGCAGCCTAACGGTACAGCAATGTGACATTGGAATCACCCATGATACTGACCGCTCGTTATAGGGACGAGAGAGGGGGAGGGGGAATCCTGGTCCAAAAGCAGTTTGGAAATAAAAGATCACAATTTTATGAAGTATTTACTTAAGAAAGGTTAGCATTCTTTAAACAAGATGGCCAATGTTTATTTTAAGTCACCAGAACAACTTTCTCTACGTCCGCCTTTGCAGCCCCAAAGAAACACAATGTGGGGAGGGGGAGGGGGAGACGCGTGGCCTACTTTGAACCATTTTTTCTGCTACTCTTTCCCCTTGTGAGTATCAGTTTGTCTTTGTCGTGGAGTGTCACCACCCGATAAGCTCCGCAGAGTTTCTGTGTGCACTTAGGTCTCCCAATTTGTTACCGTACTTTGTAATACACAGGGAGTTGCCATTAAAATGGCAACTCACAGTCATTAGAATGACAACTTCCCAATTTTACCCATAATTTGATGTTTAATTAAAAGTAAAATGCAATCACCTCAATTGGGATTAGTATAGTACTCTATCCTACTTCATGAATGGCTCTTGAGAATCATGTGACCAATGTTTTCTTCACTAAATCGTGAAATTTACGAGGAGTAACTCATTGGTTAACGATGACTATGAAATATTTGAGTCCTGAAATATCATGACAGATACTTGGAAGAGAAATAAGAGGAAATTTGCGAGATTTAGCTATTGTTTCAAAATAACTTTGGAGCGACTGCTTATGCCCTTAAACTTGTGTTGTGATAAATCAAACTTAGGCTCTATATGAAATAAATGAAATGTAAGATCTAAAAATAGCTATTTGTGAGTGACATACTTTATGCAAGGGTGGAGAGGTGTTTCGGGCCTGCAGCAACCTCCTGAGAGGTCGAAACACCTGCGCCCCTTTTTCCCCATGCTTGATAATCTACCGCTCTTAAAGCTTAGTATGCAACTTTTTTTAATTTTTTTTATTCTCCCATAAATCTTCAGGCTGCAAGGGAGCATTAAGTGTACTACTAAACTAACACTCCTTGAACGTTTGTGTATTACATTGCTTTCTGCCATCCATTTCAGTGCACTATACTAAAACGTTTACCCGCGTTGCGAATATACTGTACGTGTCGTCTTGTCGGCCCAATGGTGAGCTCAGCGAGGTGTAGCCTAACGGCATTCATACTCATGTAATGAACAAATCTCTTTTCCTATTGAAGCCTTTGCTTCGTTGGTCAATTATGGCAACAGTTTTATCCCTGTATGATGACACTTCTGTTATCCATCGACGATCCCAGGTTTGATGGATTTGCGGTTATTTTTCGAACAATCGGACAGACTTAGCGTTTTATTTACTTTTCCGCACAAAAAAACGTATTTTCAATTTGCAGGTTTGAGTACTTGAAAACTTCACTGTTCATTGCCGATTGATACCTACCGCAACGAACTTTTGGTCGGAGTAAGTCGACTAGCTATAGCTAGCTACTCGCTGTACAGGCGTTAGCCTAATTGTCTATACATTAGCCTAGATCCAGGCCCGTAACCAGACAAGGTGCTGAAGTGGGCAAAATGGCTTCCAGGGGACGAAATTTTTTTCAGGGGGCCAAATGTGTGAAAATGTATTAAGTCAATGGCAACTTGAAACTTTCTAGGGGGTCAACAAAATTTCAGGGGCTTCGCCCATGCCCCCTCCCCCTTGGCTACGGGCCTGCCTAGATCAGGCATCAGTTACTGCTAAATAAACTGATCAGAAAGAAAATTACAATACTAAGTATGAAATTATTCAGGATCGAATGAATGCAAACCCAATCCCATTTACATATACGTATACAAAAACAACTCAACTCAGGGCCGTTAGAACCTGTACGGCAGGTACGGTAACTGTAGGTTGGTAGCTGCCGATATCATGGTTCACCCCCCCCCCCAAACCCCTCTCAAAAATAAAGAGTATAAAACAAGTACCTCATTCACCTGTTCACATGAAAGAAATTAGGGCGATGTTATATAATGATGAATAACTTCGCGGTGTATGTAACTGAAGTATCGTTACTTGCCTGCAGTTTCATAAAAGACTTTGGCAGGCTTTGCTCGCGCACATCGTTGATGGTGGTTTTTACTTCTTGTATGGCAGAGTAAAGGAATCGTTGCTCCAAAACAACATGCGATCCACACCATATTCCATCCCAAACTTATGACACTTACAGCCTGTACTGTACGACATCTTACAGGAAGAGACCTTGCCACCTTGTAGAATACAGAAGCAATTCAAGCACGTATACATGAATCATGAACAAATCTTCTGCAAAACAATCGCCATAGCAAACAGTCAATGTGAGACATTGATAAAGCTCAAAGACACCGATATAAATATGAATAAAATGACTTCCGGACCTTGATAGCTTTGTCTTTCCACAGTCAAACAACATCCTTCCGACCATCCCTCATAAAAGGTTACAGAATTTCAATTTGATCGATTTAGGTTCTCTAATGATGAAGACGATGCAAACGAGTGCTAGTTTTACTGGTAAAACTTGGGCGCAAAATATTAATAAAGGGGGCAGTGAGGATTAAGTAAGGTCGAAAACCAGGTATACCGTTATGAAATGACATTGACAATGTTTTGGAAAGCATTTCACTCGTACTTTCAAGGGATGAGTCGACCTGGACTAGGCCAGACTATACATTGACGGATATCCATACAGACCTACAGGCCTAAGTCCAACGGAAAATGTGGAAAAGGGATGAATGGAGTGTTGGGGTTGTTGACTGTAACGTCACAACTCGAAATTGAAGTTGAAAACTACACACTGCCCATATATAACTGTTCTCCGTTATAGAAGAATCAGGATTTGGTCCAAGAGAGGGGTTCAAACAAGGGAATTACACCAGACTACACTACCCCCGAATGACTCTAGGTCCACCGCCAAGTCCTGGCGTGGGGCTCGGGAGCCTGCCTCAGGGCCAGTGCATTGGGTTTTAGGACAACTTCTGGTGGACTACCGGGCGAAGAGAACTCCCAACATGTGCGTTCTGGGTATTTTTGCACTTAAATCAAATGGTAGTTACGGTCGAGCCACCAAACTCTCCCCTTAGCTACGCGCCTGCAATGTACAATTGTGCACTGATAGCAGCGAAGAGAGCAAATGACTCGGTTTGTTTTCATTCCAAAATCGACGTGTGACGTTACAGTTAGCAACCCCAAATGCGTGAAAGTAAGCATGTTGAGTTCAAAAGCTCCCAATTTGCAAAGAAATTATATACCACTGTTATATACATCCACGTTACTAAGGTCTGACAAAACGTCTGTGTGGGAGTAATTATATTGACAATTACTTCAAAGCTCATGTAAGTAATAGGCCATTTGTAAAGATCAAATCACGAATCAAAAAATCAAAAGGGGTTTGTTTGCGCCCCTCCTGTGCAGCTTCTTTTGTGGTGGCATGTATGTGGATATCTGCCTACTTTGCTTTGTTAGACTACGGTTTTATTTGTGTCACGAATGTTTTGTCTCTTTCACAACCGTGATTAAACGATACTTTAATGAAAGTTTGTTTCAAATTCGGAAAGGGGGCAGAATGGATCCCTCACTGGGTTTCTGGCTCTCCTCAGGTTTCTCGTTGATTCCAAGATTATAGTTAACCATACAATTTCCAGAAGAAACAAGTATACATACAGGGACCATATTCCTTAATTCATAGCCGCCATATGTAAAGCAATATGACGCACGAATCATATTTTGTGACATTTTCACGGAGAAGCTGCAGAATACGGTTCTGCAGTTGTACCTTCTTCGGTGGGCGGATCTTCTCGCGGTGTGGAAAAAACGAGATTTGAAAGGTTTTGGGGTCCACCTGGACTGTCAGGCTATTTTTATTCTTTGTGTTGAAATTGCCTCCGAGAGGACTACTCTATTTCCACAACATTTCGCATTTTTCGCTCTGCTCAACATCTTTTCTAACGGTGATTTTAGTTGCTGCTAGCATGCATACGAGGGCGGGCAGCCTATTTTTCCCCGGGTTCGACTTGAGATCATAAGAGAAGTGGATGGGGCTTTCAATTTGGGGGCAAAGATTTCTTGCCCGAATCTCTAAGCCTTGTTAGTCCGAATTTCTACAGATTCTGCCGGAATTATGGGTTTGTCCAAAAATTCGGGGCGCAGTACCCCGGCCTCATACCCCCATGTTAAGGATTGCGAAGCTATAAAGCTACCCAAGTAAAAACTTACTGACCCGACTTTCTCAATGTGTAAATCTGATCTTAAACCACCTGGCCCACCGGGCTTCTTTCTTACGTACCTCGATCTCTGCCGTCGTAGCTACTGTAGGGTGTTAGCTCCGTGGTCATCCTTGTGTCTTTGTAACTCTTTTATGAAATGGTCGCAAATTTGCAATTTATACCACCACTGGTGGATCCATGGCCTTTGTTTGGGAGGGGCCAAACTGATGGTGCAGTGATGTGGGGTCTTAGGGGAAGGGTGTCCCCCTCCCCTTTTGAAAATTTTCCTATAATTGAATGCCCTCAGATTCGATTTGGTGCATGTAAAGTGTACAATTGTGATAGTTAATTTCTTTCAAGAAAATTTTCGGAAACAATACTTTGGCCCACCTTTGGGTAGGGCCATGGCCCCGCCCCCCTTGGATCCACCAGTGTATACCACTTTCCAAAGTCAGGGCGGCGCAATGAGCTGGTCTTCTAGCTCCCCGGACTGCGGTTCAGGGCGACCATCTGTCAGTGTTTTAGACACTTTAAAATCCATTATTTTATTGTTATGCTCGTTTGGGACAACATCGCAGGTTCGCTGTGTTCGAATCATAACCGTTTGCTTATTGAGGCGTGGTAGCGTTGACCACATGTATTGTACCCACAGGATGATACATCGTTTGGAAACCGTGGTTGTGAGATGCACAGCCAAGTAAAAGGACTAGTTGAGTAAGGGAATAAATCTTTAATTCGTCCAGGTATACAGTGCGACGACCATCACGTTTACCCTAAGGTAATTGAAGAATATCCTGCGAGACTGAAGATCTATTTCTTGTCATACGGAGCTACGCAGTCTCTGTGTATCCCCGTACCCTGTTCAAATATCCTATTTCATTTGGACTACGTATCCGCGATTCCCCGTGTCACCTTCGTATCTGGTGTCAGTATTAGTATGTAGCCTTTGTATATAGACTACGCCTCTGCCTAAAAACTTGGCTTTAGATGAAACTGAGTAGTTGCCTCTGAATTAACTCAGGTGAACCTAATACTGATAATCCACCTGTAACGAAGCCTTAATAGCCTCAGTCAAGACGCATACAGAACTTTAGAAGAGTCGTTCTCAAATCAAGTTTGCCTAGACTGCAAATCCTTTCGTTTACCAGGACAGAAATCCTAAGTTACTGGGCATTCGCGCAGTAACTCCACACTGGTGCGAATTACACCTGGAATAACAGCTCACTGCTAAGAGTAATATGAATAGAAGCATGTTACGGTTTAAGGAACATTAAATAAGTTTGTAGTTACCTTTTTCTTTTTGTAAAGATACTTGGATATAGAACCTGTCCTCGACGCCGCCAAAGTTCTTCCGAGATCAAAGAATTCATCATCGATATCCCCTTCTTCCCCAACAAGTTCATCATCGTGGCTCGCGGAGTCCAAGCGAGGGCCGTTGTACTGAGATAAGGAAGAGCTCGGCGCTTCGTCGAGTTGCAGCGAAGTGGAGGATGCTGGCTGACCCCCAATATCGTCTGTAATGTTTAGATAATCGAGCCACCAGGGGTACACAGAGTTCCAGACGGGGTATTCATGGATACCCCCTTCGTCCTCTTCTGCACTGACTAAAGTGGTGTCATCTTGTCCAGTCCCCGTTGACAGGGTTAATGTCCTTTGCCTTGGCAGAACCTGTAAGTTTTGCAAATCTTCAGAGACGCTTCGTCTAACCTCACGTTTTAATCGGATTTGCTCATTTTTGGAGAGTAGCCCGATCTCCTCACACTGGACAGTTATAAATGAAGCCAGAGCTAAAAGGAGAAGACAAACCCATCTGGGTAGAGAGGTCCGATCCATGTTAAAACAGATCCCTAAAAACACTCACCGAAATGAAAATTGTACAAAGCCGATCCTTTCGAGAAATAACAAGTACGACGGACAAGATCACTTCATAATAAACGAGAACGCCTTTTCCCTCCAAACAAACGAATTTACAAACCTTTCAGAACTCCATGCACATTATATATAAAGGCCCACTGACTTTCCTCCCACGCAACTGATACTTAATAAACAATATATCTTTTAGCAGTTTTGAAAAACCTCTTTATGTTGCCTAACTAATAAACTTTGGTCTATCTTTACGAACTAACGAAGATCGTGATGTGTATAGCATCCAAATATATCCGATTCAGTGACTCTGGTCATGTGCGTGTAACCGGCAGGAGCGTTCGGTAAAGTATGGGCGGTTAGATGTGACAGTCGTACAATTTACAGGCACTTATACAGTTATAGAACGCCCTCTCAAAGACAGAGAGGGCTTCTTCCATGACTCGTTCACAAACACAAAGAAATTTTACTAAGATACTGTATCTCGCCAACTTTATACAATAGAAAGGGATGAATGAGTCAGCTGTGGTTCAGACTACAAAGACTTTTTTTACCAGGGGTAGGCTGCTTTTGTTAAATGTGACTTTTTTGGTTCAAAGATCACCTTCATACGAAGAACACCCGGCGCTTCAGTTTCAATGAATTTTCATTCCTTCACACAATGCTTATAGTGGTAAAAAGATTGACACACCTTTTCATGGACACAGAAATGTCTTTGTTTATTTTATCCGTCAAATATACCTCTGTTTATTCTATACTTTAGCGAGTATTTGAAAAATGCATTTCCAAGGTTGAATGAATCGTTGCACCGACAAAGTACGAATACGAGAGTGAAACAGGGACAGGCCTTTTCTCTTATCCTCTTTCTATTTTCTAAATTTTTGTTTACTTTTATCTATTTGTTATGCACTCGAACGCCCTTTGCATTGTACCATTGTTGATTACAATGCCATATTTCCTGCTCTATTTGATAAACAATTTCATAATCGGAATAGTGTGCATCTATGACACAGAACAAAACCACAAGAAAACGTGATTGTGTGTCAAGTCAATAGACCAGACGACTGCTTTTTGTACTTTCGAGTCGCGACCAGTTTGAAGTGTTTCTTATCTAAAACTGGCAAAAATCGTTTAATCAAACTAATTGCATTTTCGGGATTCGGGCTTACTTCCTGTAGAGTATTTTGCTTGTCATGGATTCGTACAAATTTGTGTTGCCTTGTTATCTTAAAGGGCAATTCTCGTCATCCCAAGATGGTTCCAATTTCCCAACTATACAACTTGTAGCTCCTTCTTTATCCCTGTAAAGCGCCTCCTCGTAAAGACACGGACCTGTTTTTATTTCCTGGTGATAACACAAGGCTATAATGTGTAATCCAAACATTCTCTCTGCATTGTGTGGAATGTAGACTACTCTGAATCTTTTTAATTTTCCAACTTTGATGACAATCAAAAAGTAATCACCAACTGAGAATTTTGATACCCCTGCACTAAAATATTCTTTGGGGTGACGAGTGTTTGTCTTTAAGTTTTAAGTACCGTAAATCAGCAATGCTCTTAAAGAGTATGATGCTAACAGAAATAACCCCTATAGATAAGAGTAGTGTTTGCGTGGTGGTGAGGGCGCTGGCGGGACATGGGATACAGTTATGGGCGGCAGGGGACAGCACACCCTGAAAAATTTTGTCCCTCGAAAATGCTCAAATTTGGAACTAAAGTGGTTTAAAACATCTTAACGTATCTAGCCTTGTCTATAGCTATATGGGCCTGATGTGGATGAAGCCAGAAACCCGATGAATCTACATTATGCCTCCTCACTCAAAGAGAGCCTGTGACGGATACTTTCATTTAGGCTCTGTCCATTCATTACAGTACTGTAACATAGGTTATATGAATACGAAAATAGATTTCACAAGACGCGAAGTTATAAGAGTAGAACGATATAATAACGATGACTTTAGACCACATGCTTTCATGATTGAAATAAAAGTGTATAGGCTAATACTAATGTGCATGATTTCATTGCGTGGGTACAGAAGTCAAAAAAATATGTACCCTACCTCAGTGATTGTTACTGTTACTGTATTAGCAATAAAAAGGAGACTGCTAGATGGTTAGGTAAATTATAAATACGCAGAAGTGTTTCTTAGGTTAGCACATGTATACTAGGGACGATTAAAATACTAGATGGGGAGTGTGTGACTCACTTGGGGGGAAGCTGGAGAAAATTGTAAGAACTTTGAAAAAAGTATTACAGTCATCATGTTATTTCAGAGACAAAACGTCCACAAAAAATCTCAAGTTTTCTTCATTGGTACCTTACCAAAAATATAGCAGAAGCGAAAGGAGCCACCTCCATTAAGGCTCTAGGCACTGTTGCCAAAATTTTTAGCCCAATGTCGCACTTTTATGGAACAATGGCAAATAAGTAAGTACCCGAAAATGACAGGGATATTCTCCAGGACTGAGTGGCTGCATCCTCCACCCTATCCCCTCTGGCCTCTTATGCTTATGCAAAATATTGAAGGCATCCGTGACCGGGAGTTCTGTGACGACCTTCCACCCCCCCCCCCCAGTACAATTATCCATAGGACAATCCCAAACAATGAAAATTACTCTTTAGTGAAGAATCTGCCCTTCTGAAGAGCAAAATTGGGCAGCCTAAATTATCGAGGCGACTGTTCGCTGTCGGTGATTACATCCTTTATCTTATCCTAAAGACTGCTCGGCGAAACTGGAAATTTTCCGACCGAGAAAGGTTCCCCGACGGGGTCCATGGCCTTCCCCACACCTGGCGCCACCCGTACTCTTACCGTCATAGTATCCCGGAGAGAGGTGTTGCCCTGAATTTTCACCTAATTGGTGAACAATCATTATGGCTATACTCAGATATCGGGGCTGAAATTGGTTTCGGGAAGGGCAGGCCCGTAGCTAGACAAGGTACTGAAGGGGGCAAAATGGCTTCCAGGGGGCGAAAAAATTTTCAGTTGGGCCAAATGCGTAAAAGAGTATTAAGTCAATGGCAACTTGAAACTTTCTAGGGGTGAAAAAATTTCATGCCGGCTTCTCCTCCTTGGCCCCCTCTTGTATGGGCCTTGGGAAAGGGGCTGTCGCCCCAGCCTTCTCATTTCATATACATATTGTTGAACCGACATTTCATACCTAATGAGTGGTAAGTCCATGATGACTGGATACTAACACTGGATTCTAAAGTGAACCTATGATGCTATTTTGAGTCATTGCGCCTTGTTGTTTTTCGTTTGTTTAAACGTGGGTTGTGTAACTATTGGTTTCCCTTGGTAACTTGACAAGAAAAACATTGAAAAGTGCAAAAACTCTCACTCTGTACCCACAGACTCGTAAGGTAGTAAGATTGTTGGCACAGATAAGTCTTTTTGTATTTCACCTTTTTGCAACCGACTAAGTAAGCTGCACGGTAATTAACCATCTTTCTTTCCTTTAATGCGAAAACACTTTACAAATCTGTAAAATCATTGTGATTCCTTCCTCAATAGTTTCAAAAGTCACAACTTTCCTAGCAGGCAGTTTCTATTACGGTCAATGGTACCGAATATTGTGGCTATCATGTAAATACGTCATCGACTCAATTTGACGTATTATGTCCTTACACCTAGGACAAACTCATTGCAAGTACCGTACTATCACTCCCTTTATATTTCCTGCATGTGGAACACAACGGCGTTCTTGGGTGTGGCATACTTTCGGCATTACGATGCGAGGACTGTTCACCATTAAAGGGAGTTGCTATTTGAATAACTCCCTGATTTAATGATGATGGGCCAATGTCCTTATTTGTATGAAGAAGCCTTGAACGGTTACGTGGATTTGCTAATTGTTGCTAGGCAATCAAATCTGGAGGCAAATAAACCCATACCTGAACTCATACTATATATGCCCAAGTTACCTACGGGCGCAAAAAGTTGCGTTTGAGAGAGCAATACAGTATACATTATCCAATTTGACTGTGTACTTTTATGTGTACATAAGCACATTTAAATGCCTAGCGTTTGTTTGCGTTCCACGACGACGGCAAGCCAAATACTCAATACCTGCACGAGTGCCATACACGACCAGAGCATTCCTGACAGGAACTTAAAACCTCATTCACACGATACGACAAGATTGCGTGCGATTTTGGTTGCGCGCGACTTGTCGTACGCAACCTTGTCGTTGCGTGTGAATGAATATATTTAGTCGAATGAAAATTATTGAGCGCAAAAAAGTTCCGTGCGATTCTCTGAAAAAGTTGTGCGCGATTTGGTCGTTGCGTGTGAAAATGGATTTTTGCTAAACTTTCGTCGTGCGCCACCTTGTCGTTGAAAGCTAAACAGTGTTGAACTTATTGCGTGCGATTTTGGGCAGCACGACAACAAGTAGCTAAACAAACTGAAAGACGTCGGTCAAAGTGAGAGTGGAGAGAAAAAGAAATGGGACGAGCAAAGGTATGAGATCAATATGCGTTAAGTAGAAACTATTATATAACACCTTATTAATTCCTCTACATCTGATTGGAGGATTGGTGGTCACATGGCGTGCGTGATTCGGTACTACCATCACGATCGTGGTGCGCGACCGTGGGTTAGTACGTACTAACCCACCGTCGTGGGTTAGTATATACTAACCCACGGTATGAGTCAGCGATCATTGCAGTATATAGCCTACGTACAAGCGTGCCGAGACTCAAAATACTGCAGCATTGTGGATCGTACATTGCATATCGTACGTAATACGTACATAAACGCCCAGCTAGCAGACGACAAACATGAATCCATAGTGACTCCCATATCGTGCTGTTAGATTTACCGGATTTATTACTGTTGGATTCATCGGATTTATTGTTGATTTATACTACTAAAATGACTCGCAGGAGAATTCAAGAGAATATTTAAATGTAAGTTTAACCTAATCATATTTCTTTCCGTATAGGCTAGGACTGTATTCTAACGTAAGGCCTTTAGTTAGGCCCAGTATCTTTCCCTTGCATAAAATTTTGACCAAGATCTCTATGTATACAGGAAGTAAGGTGTTATATAAAACAAATAATGAATGTTTTCCATTCGTGCAATAGTATGAATAATTTCATTCATGAAAGTTTGAACGTTCTATTCAACTCGGCTTCGCCTCATTGAACAGATCATTCAATCTTTCAACTCATGAAATTATTCATACTACCGCACTCATATACATTCATTATTTGTATAATGTTACATTGATAGTGTGTTCATATTGACTTAATTTGGTAAAAAATTAGTCGTTTTCTCATTCCCCAAGGGATAAACCACTCGCAAGCGTAGAATTAGGCTAGAAATTTCGACAGGGGCGCACTTGGGCTCTTTTCATGAAATATTAAAGGAAGGGTTTAAGCCAAACATTAATTTTCATATGTGAACTAAATCTTCTCAACTTGGTAAAATTCCCTTCAAATCGGACATGTATTGCTCCAGATATCAGCAAATGAAGTTACTACATTTGTGTACCGAAGTGAGCTTGAAGCATGCAAGGGTTATATAATTTCCTCACATTAAGGCATGTTTTGTTTCCTTTGTTTTTTTTTTCGGTCTGTTGTGTTGATCTTGAAGTTAATTGGGGTAGGACCTCCCCATGGGGTTAGTTAGTTACTGTAGATGAGATTTAACGACACACCAACACGAATGTGTTATACAGTGCCAACTAGATAAAAAAAGGAAAGTTCAAATACGGTTCAAGTTAGTTCGTTTTCCAATACAGTTCAAATAAGGTGAAAGTCCTTCCCTTTAGTCGCCTCTTACGACAGGCTGGGAATACCGTGGGCATATTCTACAACC
>WURT03001752.1:3135-16999 GCA_009936505.3 Holothuria glaberrima
TGTTTAACAGTTTTTCAAATACGGGTGTTTTGTACACATTAAAACATGAAACTTTCAATGTTGTTGTCAAATATTTGCATCACAAACATGCGATCCATTGTAAGAAATTGGATTGCAAGAGTGCTGCTTTTGTGTCTCAAACTGTGATGAGATGCCGGCTATCACAATTCCTGCATGTATGTATAGAGAAATCCTGGCCAAGTGAACCCATTAATGCTGTGTAAGAAATTAAGACAAAATAAAGCAACCCAGTTTGTTGTTTTGGACCTCTCCCCCACACCCTTGCTACATTAAATTGTTAATCATCGTAACATTCAAGGTGCAGTTAGTGATATTAGCTGTACTTCCTAAAAGTTTAAAAGTAAGGAAGAAAATTTGTGGATTAGACACGGAGGTTAGAAATTATACATTCAACTTTTGAGCAAGGACTCATTTTCTGTATTTCAGTTATTGTACGAACAAAGTTGTAGCAGTGCAGTATTAATATTGACTGTCTCAGTATCATTTATCTTTGCAGAATTCAGTACGGCATAACCTTTCCCTGAACAAATGTTTTGCCAAAGTAGAAACACCTGTCTCCAATGCCAAGACGGGCAAGAAAGGTTGTCTGTGGGCCATGAACCCAGAGAAAGCAGCCAAGATGGAAGAAGAGGTCCACAAGTCAACAAAACGGGACCCTAATGGTATCAAGATGAGCATGGCCAAGCCAGGTATTACTGTAACTCTTATTACCTCTGGGGTACAGATGGTACCGTACCTAGCTGTACAGGTTGTAGGGCTGGCATTTTTAATGTTTAGATAACTACTTGGAGGAGTGGATGGGCACTACTGCATAAGTTTACACTGTATATACCTCAGCAACTAAAAATGTGTTGGATGGGGGTGGGGAGAGAGGTTGGGAAGCTTTTCTTGGGGCATGTAACCAAAATGCTTTTAGGTGTCATTGCCAGTAAGGTTCCCTCTTGGCCATACCTGTTAGCCTTAGTCTACCAGAGAATTACTGAAGTAGTGTACATTGTTTACAAGATGGAATAAGGGTTAATTCTCTAAAAATTGTATTGGCATTTTTTTTTTTTTTGAATGAATATATTACTGTGCATTATTTACGTTTCCATTTTCATTTTTACAGTATCTTTTGCTAATAAGCAATACTCTTTTCCCAACTCAAGTTAGCTCATACTGAAGAACACTTATATTTGTCAAAAAATACCTCCTGTTCTCATCAAGGTCACAGGATCATGTGTAAAGTGGGCACATTGCCTCAGATTCCTTTTGTTCTTCTTTGTACTTAAATGTCCAGTTTTTTCCTTGAAATTTGATACTGTTGGAATGTTTGAATATGTTTCCATGTACCTTTTATCAGTGTTTGTTCCAATGTTGTTCAAATTATCTCATTTCTGATACAAAGCAATGGCACTGAAAATGCTGACTTAAATTAAATTGAATGAGGTTCTGCTGATACATGTTTCAAGTATTTCTAAGTCAATTTGGTCTGAAGTAGCACTGAAGTCAGTAGTTGTCATGTTTTTGTTCTTTGAACATTTCATCATACATGATGGAATTGTTGGGTATATTGAGCAAAGCTATAGTGCCCATAAAGCAGGTAAGTACGTTTATTGTAAGTGATGTACATCACATTTGCTAATTAAAAATTTTTCCTCCTACCAATAGAGGATTTCCCCAAAATCGAAGCCTTGTCACGTCTGACCCATCCAAAGAATCTCAAGAATTCCATCAAGGTGCAACAGCGACAGAGCAGCTCCTCACAGAAACGGGCATCTAACCCACATTCCCACATTACCAACAACTCTATGAAAGTGTCATCAGCTGCTGTTACGCTGACAACTCCAAAACCTGCTGTAAGACCTGTGTCATTGAAAAGAGTGAATCCAAATGTTTCATTGAGCCAGGATCTGTTTCACCAAGACTTTGGTCTGTTAGATTCAAACTTGCCTCCTCTTGATGGTGATCTAGGATTACAGGTACAGTTGATGTGTCCTTTCCTTCAGTCAAAATGGTTTCTGGACAATTCCCTTCAGGCCTGCATTGACAATTCTAAGTTTTTTGGTTGAGATATTGGGAGGGGGGAGGGGAGAGTTGTGCACAGGGCAGTTGTCATGATTTGTCCCCAGGGGAATTGGCAGGGGGAGAGATGGTTATGGTCCACATAGATATTGCCCTCTCCCAAGAATGATTTTCACCATTTACAATTCTCAATTTTGTGGAGGAGAGAATTGTTTCATTTTGCAGTTGTCAAGCTTGGTGGTTATCCTGGTAGAGAAGGATGGTATTAGTTAAAATTGCTGTAATGGCTCTTTATGGTTGAGCCAAATGGAAAGAGGTGTGATATTTCGGGCTGAATTAGTGGAAGGTTAGCACCTTCTTCTTGGAAATCTTGAGTAGACTGAGCTGGGACTTACTTTTGTGGTGAAGGAAATTTATTTACTATTACTGGTTTCAAGTCATAACCTGTACAGGGCTGACATTTAACACTTGGGCTTTCGTCCAAGAGAAGTAAATATTGCATCACGCAACCACTTTCTCACTATTGAAGTTTTTCTGATGGATGAGTAGATTGTATTTGAAATTGAATTATTCACTTTTGTACATCAGCAAGAAAGTCTGTCATATTGGCACATTAAGAAGTGGTATTGAGATAATGGTATGACTGTCATTTATCATTGAAACAAAACAAAAAAGTAAAGGGTCATTGGGAAGCATAAAAATTTATAACATAAACGTTTGTCTTGTATGGCAACAACATGCAGTTGCACATCTTTTGTGTTTTACTTTCATTCGGATAACCAAAAATGTTTCCAACAACCAATATTTTCCTTTGGGGTTTGTCCGATGGACAAGCTGAAAATTTTTCGGCCTGTTGTATCATGTTATAGTTTTATGCTAGATTTTTTTTTATATTTCACTTTTCTCTAGTTTGATACAGTGTTTATACTCAGGTACAGTCAAGCAAAACTAATGGAATGTTGCTATTTGCCAAGGTTAAGAAAAGGCATGTGGAAATGAATGAATTGTCATATTGATAATATCGGTCATGAATGTTGTGGCTTTTGCAATGAACATATATTTTATGTTTATACTCATGTAAGACTTGATAGACATACACCATTTAAATGTGGGTCCTTTTTGCATTGACTTTGACATTCAACTTGCAGTGGCGTGTTCAAAGGGTAAGGTTGCGAGGGAACATTGTCCCCATCTCTGGTGCTTATCATCAATAATGGTAGGAAAATAGAAATTTGGTAACTTCAGGGGAAGGGGGGTCAGTATTTAGAAATGCGAACCCTTACCCCTGAATATTCCTGAAATACTATACACATGATTGTCACTTCATTTAAATACTCATTTTGTGCTCCTCTCCCCAGGACCAACTGTCAAGTTCTCTGTGTTATGACACTGTGGAAATCCTGCCATTTGATGTCCCCAGCACAACATCACTGATTAACACGACGCTTGCCTCTACTATCGTTGATACTTCTCCCTACAAGGACAACTCGCAGTCAGTCAACAGCCGAATTCTAGGACTTGACACAAGCCCAGTCACGACATTAGCCAATACCCACTTCGGTGTTGCAGAGCAACCCAAGCAGTTGGCAGCCTTTATGTGACAATAACAGAATGAGCCGTCTTTGACAGATGGCGACATTTATAATTTTTCTCCTATGGAAAATATTCTGCAAATTTTTATGCTAAGTAGCATGTTATAAATACTTAAATGAGACTTGTGTGGTGTGTGAAAGGATATATATTTAGCTGAGCATATAGGTACAGTAGCTTTGTGATAGAGATTGGTAAGAGCTGTACTGTGAGTTGCAGCACAGCTTGGGTTATTGCTACAAATATTGTTTTTAATGTTTTGAATCCAATTACCAACTCTTTCATCAAAACCACACATGAACTGGCTTGCACATTATTTGTATCAACACTTGAAAGATGCTTTAGAAACTTCAGATCTTTCATTAAGGAAGTAAAACATCTTTTAAACTTGTCTGCCACTTTTGGTTGGTTTTGTGATTGATAGAAACCTTGCCCTCAACAATGCAAAATATGAAAGCTTATCCTATGTACAGAATATCTTTTTGATTCCTATTGGGAAGTGAAATCAGATGGCTTCACTTATTAGTACATTCATATCTTTATGTTGCTTTAAAAATACACTTCCTCCACATTTTTATATGACTAAAGGAAGAAAACATTCAAGATAAGAGAATTAAGATCATCGCTAACAGTTTTTTGTCTAAAATCAACACTTTACCATAGTTTTTCTTATTAAAATCTTTTTTCAATGATCTTTTGCAAATGATCTTACGACAACAGTATTTTTAAGTTCTGAATGGAGTAAATTGTTAAAGACACTCTTATCTCACCCAAGATAGTAAAAATTCTAACAAAAAGGTTAAATTCAGGCTCCTCCTCCAATTCAAACAGAACTTCCTGTCTTGGTACTGTACACCTCTTAGCCACATTAGCCTGCACTGAGTTTAAATTAATTGTGCCAGGCAATATTATTCCCTGGCCAAACACACTGTGTGGGATAAATTGTCAAACTCAGTTGACTGTACAATTCATTTTTGACCAACCAGAGTGAAACTGTATTGTTTGAATGAATGTCAGTCAGAGTGCAGTTATCAACTGTATTTGGACATATGGAGATAGTCCTTAATATGTTTGGTCAGTTAGTTGCAAGCGTGACTTTCTGTTTGGGGGATGCCATATCTCCTTTAAAGTTTAATCTTAAGTACAAAAACACATTACCTTGAACAAAATTGTAGCTGTTAATTATGGCAATACTTACACTTACACCTTTATGTAAAATCAGCCGGTGAACAAAAAGAAAAAAAAAAGAAAATTGAATTTGTAAATTTTCCTTCACAGAGAGGGTATTATACTTTGACTCTTTCAGAAGTATCGAATGATTGTCACATGATTAAAGGGAAATATTGCATTTGTTTTACAAAAAAATTCCATATTTTTAAATCACCATTAATAGGTACAGAATAAAAGGCAATTCAAACTAAGGCTGTATGGTAGTTTCCTTTTCAAGAAATAAGGCTCTCACAAGAAGAAATTTGGTTATTTGTTGCACGAAAGTAATTTGTTTACCCATACTTTCTAAAATTCAAATAATGCAACATCTTTTACTCTTGCAATGCATAATATTTTGAGGAGATAAAGCTATTGCTAGAGTTCAGTGGTGAGACTAAACTGTTGAATAATTATTTGAGGTATTTTTCTTTTTATGCCATTTTGGTGCATTTTAAATGCAATATTTCCCTTTAAGTCACATACAAACTTTGTTGTCCAATGTCAACTGTAAGACTTCCTGTTTAATATTTTTTTTAGTTTTAGATTCCAGTCCTAGTCTCTGTTACTTCTGATCCAATATCACAGATGTTTTATGAATATTCATGCCAGCTGTCATGAATATGTAATATCCAGCTGGAATGATTTATTTCTTAATGTACATAGATTTATGTGCCTACATTTACTGAAAAGATATTTACCTGAGGCTATGTGGAAACCCTTTCAATTTACTTGAAATAATGTTTGTAGATTTTGTACAATGAACATGTAATTTTATTTTCAGATTGGTTGAAATTTTGATACCCAAACATCACTGAACAAGGAAGTCTTCATATTTTTTCAAGTTGGATTCCATTTTAAATTGGAAAATTATGTTGATAAATATTTTTCTCAATAGGGAACAAAGGTTAAGTCAATTTAGGAATGAATTCAGTGTATTCAGCATGTCATCATGACAAGTTTTAGACATACTTTAGACATTTACAGTGATGCGGTGGATGTTGGTAGCTGCTCTGTTGCAGTTTCCTTGTAGATACACTAGTGCTACATGTATCCTCTTTACAATTTTGAGTATCTTTAAGAAAAGACACATATGCAAAAATTAAATTTGAAAAAGAAAATTCCATTTACATGTATCCGGACTCCTGTTTTATGGTTTTATAACAGAATTCATGTTGTTTGATGTCATAATTGTGTCATCAGACAGTAACCTTTGCTCATTTGCATCATACGTTGTGGTTTTTTTTTTCTGTTAATTCTCAAAAGGAAATATTTGGTGTGTGGTACAGAAAACTTCCATGTCTTGAACAATTATTTATAGATGCAAAATGATAGGTTTATGCAAAGCTGGCTAACTTCATTTTCAAGAAAAGAGGGTTTTCACTTAAAAGGAAATTCTATCTCCTTAATGTTTTTTTCACCCTCACTTAAATACAAATTTTCAAATGATGCAATGTTTTTAGCTTTTGTCTTGCATAAAATTTTGGGAAAGGAACTTTTTCAAGAGTTCGTTGACAAAAGTAAATGGTTGTATAATGATAACAGCTCTTTTTTTGCCTGTACCAAGTGAATGCGGAATGTAAGCCCAGTATTTCCCGTATCAGTAAAGTACACAGACGTGCAGTCTTGGTTGATCTTAAGAAGTGGTCACAGAAACTGCCAGAAAGAAAGAAAATGTAAAATCTCAACATATTTTTTCTTTGATTGGACTTGAGGTTTGTTTTATACAGATGATAATCTCCTTTACTCATTTTATAACGAAAGTAGCTACCAGGTTTGTGCTTTTGCTTAATTAACTACTTTGCATACAGTTGTGTCATAACCCTGGGTCTGCTTAAAAGTAAAAATGGTCCACCAACAAGGATTGGGCCTTCAAAAGACCCAAGGAGGGGTGAACAAATGCTTGATTGGGATAGGAAGTGAATCCTGGGCCAACAAGACAGAATAACTCTGGTGTAGAGTACCATGATTTACAAGTTGTCAGAGAATTTTTTGATAAGTTGCAAAATTTGATTAAATAGTAGTTCAGTCTCATTCCATCCTGAGTGTAACTCAGTCTGTTATGTGTCAAAGGGTTGTGCTAACATTGTGCCATTCATAACAGTACTAGTTTTGTGCTACATTGGTGCTCCTACTAACGGCATGAAATTTCCAACATGGCAGACCATGGAGTGCTCATCTTTTGTACTAAGTGTATACATCAATCTCAAAGAGTGCTGCATCTGTAGGTCTCAGCTATTTTTCATTGGCTGTACCTAATAGCAATCCTAACAAAGTCTGTGCCATGTGATTGTGATGTCTACTTTATATATGGACACTCTTTTCAATTTCTACACAAGGTCGTTAATACTGGGTAGGATAATTTTGGGGTCTGTTGAACTGGATGGAACTTAGAAGCTGCTATAGGAGGGGTGGAGTTTGCTGCAATGTGCCTGTCCAAAGTAACAGTAATTGTTTTTGCATAATACAAGTGTTCATATGTATGTTTGTGCTACCGTACATATCAATGGCTGTGATTTGTTCTCTAATGTAACATTTTTTTTATTGTATTATTTTTATAGAATATATTTTACATTGTTTACATAATGGTATATATGGTACTAATGTGATAAGTGTAGTGTGTTACAGGAATTTGTTGAAGTCATGTTTATTCATGTTTCCTCTATCACAAACATTTTATGTTTAGTATGAATGTGAAACTGTGACCCAACTACAAACATTCCTCTCTCCATGGCAATTGGTTTCTAAACCTTACGATTCTAACTTCCCTGCTTCCATAATGTCAATATTTCAATTAACACTGCCATCTTTAATGAATTATATTTCTTCTGTGATAGTTAAACAGCTGACTCTTCAAAAGACATCGAACCACCCCTTAATGTACCCAATAAATGCGATAATGTTTTAGTCAACAATTTGAAACATTCCGTATTGGGTGTGATGAGCTTTATTGCACTGCTGTAGTGTTGTAATATATCAGGTCTTACGTTCAGGTTCGATGTAGCTCCATGGTTTCACTGTGTTGCATTTCATTGCTTTTGGAAAGTAAAAACAGTCAGGCCTTGAATTTTGAGGCGTACGAGTACGATCGCACACCACCATTCACCTCAAATGACTGTGAGAATAAAGATTTCTTGTACACCTAGATAAAGAATGGGCTCTCAGATAAATCTAATTGAGTTTAATATAACAACACACCTGCCACACTCCTTAAGTTCCTGAGCAGTGTGATTTGTAGCACTCCTGGAAAATCTAAAACTCAAGTCAAAGTGTGAACAGTAGTAGGTCTCTTTAGTGAAATTGTTTGAAAGGGTTGCTACCCAATTTGCAATGTACTATTTATTGTTTGCTCATCTGCAGGGAATAAAAGACATATAGTAAAGTGTTAAAGTGATCAGAGATTGTTGCATTTGCTATTAGCTATTTTACTCTTGTAAAAATTTTGATGGAGAAATGGAATTTCCTTTGTAGCTTTTGTTTAGAATTTAAAGGTACAGGTGTTTCTGTAGCTCCTCTGCTAGGTAACTAAGGAGAATTACTTCATTTTAGTTTTAAATGAAGTTTCTAGTTTCAAAGATGTTATAGCATGACTTATTCACTCAAGTGAAGCTAAGTATTGTAGAGTTGTCCAACTTACAGAAAAAAAATTATTCTGTGTGTTGCAGGAAAACAACATGTACAGTATCTATTCTTGGGATCTTTGTGATGGTTACAAATGTGGTGACAGTAACTTTAAAAGCAATAGGGTATTGCCCCAAAATTTGCTTTGAAAAATCTGTAGACTCTTGCAAATCTCTCTTTGTTGTATTATAAGCACCTCTGAAGACATTTTGAACATAACTGTTACAACAACAGTAGGTAAAGCAAGGAGAAATTCTTCTTGAATTTCACAATTGTCTAACAAAAATATTGTCACATGATCAAAATAGGCCATTCGTGAACTAGGATGATGGGGCATACTATCTCTGATTTGGGTGACTGCATTTTCCCCTTTAAGTATTGTTTAGAAGGAAAGTATATAGTGGTAGATAAAATGGCAAAGCTAGTTCACTGGTCCGCCAGAGAGTGGTTCATTTTCTGGCTAAGAATTAGGGAAAGCTAGAGATGCCACAGTAAAACTCAAGTACTGTATTGCGGGAAATTTCCGCAGGCTAATTTTTTGCCATAGTGTACCTTGTAAACGTATTTGCAGAGTGAAGAATCTGCTGTTGAACCTGAAAGGATCAACCAGCATAGTCTTGTGCAGAGTAATGGAAGTATTTTTGCAGGTGTTAAATTAGCATTTAGTTACTTGGTTGTGAAAATCAAATCCCCATGAAAATTTCCCACCATACAGTACCTCAGTGTGGAATATCGTACTTCAATACGCAGTTGTGAAACAAATTGGTACGTGGCAGTAGTGTAAACCACTTTGCCAGCAAGGAACCTTACCAGCCACCATTAACTCACTTGTGGTTTGGTGGGTCAAGTGCTTGCATTTAGACAGCGATGGGTGTGCTAGCTTTTCCTTTACAACACAATGAAGGCTGGGTTATTGCAAGTGCGGAGAAAGAGAGTTCTCATAATGAAGTGATTTGCAATGAGTACTGTGCCAGATTATGGTGTATGCATTGAGGTCGGAGTTCCCATCATTTGATGACATATTTATAGAAAATTCATCCAGTTGTGGATCCCTCCATGAAAGCCTTTTTACCTATTTAAGGGAGATTTTGTTCATTGTTCCTTGATGGTCAATGGTTATGAAACTGTTTCATTGAAAGCTTTAGAGGTACTGATTGTTAGGTAAATGAATAAGAATGATCTCTAAGAATGGAAACAGATTTGTATATTTGCAGTTAGTAAAAGTGGGTCTGTTTCATAGTTTAATGTAATGTCCCCTTGCATAAAATTCACCAGAAGGCAGTCCTTAGAAAATGTTAATAATTCCATGGCTACTTTAACCAAAGGAGTTGCAAAAAGAAAAAAAAAAATATACTTGTTAACCCATGCAGTTTGTTGTAACATTTAGGTTCTGTTATGAAAATGCTTTAAATGGTTTAAGTGAGCACAGGATTCTAGGAAAAATATGTGTTGGAAGACTTTTGTGATTGATTTTGAAAGTAATAAGTTGGTCTTTGTGGTTATTTTTAATTGAGGTAGGGGTTCTGGCAGTAGCCACTGTAAAACTATTTGTTATTTTAGGCAAAAGAATGCTTTTTGGTAAAAATTTTAATGTTTTCTTGGATTGAGATACCAGAAATACCTAATCTTGTGTACAAATGATGATGTTAAAATGTCTCGTGAGTTCGTCATTCCGATGAGAGTGTTACCCACAGCATTGATCATCACCGCAAGAGGTGTGGAGGGGGTGTTTTCTGTTGGGGCTGAGTATTTGCATTTTTGGGGAAAGATGTTTACAGCTATCTGGCGAATGTGTGACATTTTGCTTGGAATTTTGGGCAAAAGTGCTCAACTACCAAGTTGAAAGGTTTTGGCATTCTTATGGCACTGATAAATTATCTTTGGCCTAAGATGTACTTGTGCAGTTGCTACTTTGCTAAGATCAATATGCTTGGGAGTGTATGACAAATAGCTTACATACATATTTAATTTTTACAGAACAAACAGAAAATAACCCAGATGAGTTTACAGTCAATTCAATCCTGTCAAACGTGTGGACAATGGGTTTTACATTTTGCTGTCAATTATCAAAAATTTTTTCAAAGGAAAGTGAAAATTTGAAATTTGAGCAGTACCAACTCCAAAAATGTACAAAATTTTATAGCTTGTTTCATTTCTAGGTGTTTGGAATTCAGATGTCACAGTATTGATTGAATAATGTCTATTCTTCATTTTTAAATAGATGTCCATTGCTTTGAAGCTTTCAGGGATAAACTTAGTCTCCCAAGACTGATGTGCCTTCTCGCTGTGAGCCGATAATTACTATTTCTGTACAGTTCTGTATTATAATTGCCAAGCTGTTTGTATCTGTGATAAATGTACATAGAAGAGTCGGTCAATCATGCAAAATTGTAATAAAATGGAATGAAAATGTTATCAAATCTGGCATTCGGTTTGTCTTCTTTCCAAAATCTTGGACTTTTTAAAGAGAAATTGTCAACATGCTCCTGGTGACCATAGCCGCACACAAATTTTCCGGCGGGGGTTATGCTAAGCTGATCCCCATTACTAGTTTTCTTAAAGTCTAGCAAGAAAAAAGCTATCATGATTCCCATAAAAAAGTTGCATCTAAACAATATTTTGGCATTTTAATAATTTAAAGTCGATGTGATAAAAATTTTACATTTTTTTGTGGGGGAGGGGAGACTCTAACTGCACCTGCTGCCTTGACTATGTATGGTCATGATGGCAACTAGGCATGGTAATTACAATGTTCACCCCTTATATATAACCCAAGTCAGAAATTTGCTGCTATTGTAGTCAGGGTAACCATGCCGCGAGGGAACGTGTTTACATGTGGTCTTTTCACCATCTTCGAGGATAAGTGAAAAGGCCTTTTACTAAACCATAGAGCAGGATATGTTCTTATATCCTGCCTTGTAGGATGCAAACTCAGTTCCTCTTGTCAGGGTTACCCCTACTACGGCGCATGTAATCAAGTGTAGTGTGGCTAACATGACAAAGTGTGCTTAGAAAGTTGTAAACAAGTAAAATGCAGTGCTTCGCAGAGATTACATATTTATGCTATGCAGCAGGAAGGCAGCAGGAAGAGAGGAAGATTTGCTGACTACCAGGTGCATAGCCAAGGGGGGAGGGGCAGCCGCCCCCATTGAGCATATTTTTTTTGTTTTTTTGAATTTTTTTTATGATATCGCTAGTAACCCAAAATAGAAAATGTTTAGATGCAACTTACAAGGCCTGGGATCGAAGTATTATTTCCAACGATCTAGGAGGCATTTTCGTCCAAAATTTTCTTGTAAGCTTCGCCCCAACCTATGGTTGCGCTACGCTTAGATAGTTTGCTTACAGGTTTCGCCCCCTCCTTGGCAAATCCCTGGCTACGCGCCTGCTGACTACCCTCAAGTTATAACTGGTATCCTTCAGTGTTCACGCTAAGATGTAGGATTCCCGCACTGACTCTCCAAGTCCCGCAACAAAAATAATTGTCTGCGGGAAATCCCGCGCACACATCCCGACCCACTCTTTTCTGTAAGTTCAACATAGGCCTACTTCATGTTAATATGGAACTCTTGAACTTGTCTGTGAGACTGTGACACAGAAGAACAATCGCAAAGCAATGAGTCATACAATACCACAGGGCCATTTAATTAGTAACTGATTCGCTCATTTCGCTGATTTATAATTTCTGGAAATCCCCCTAAAATTTGAAATCCCGCACAAAAAAATTGGGAAGGGGGATTCCCCCTAGTTTCTGAGCCCTAGCGTAAACACTGGTGTCCTTCATTTTGTCAGCCATCACTAATGAATGTTCTATAAGGCTCACCTCACTCCCACTTTCCACAATAACCTTCCCAACCGTCAAATAATTCTAGTGTGGCTGCAGTACTTCTACACAAATTCAAGTAGCTTCCTCGCACTAATTCTAAATATGATGCGTAGATGACGTCACGGACAGATTCTGTACCACGTTGGACGGCCAGCTCGCGTGCCCAAGGGGCAAACAGTTTTCCCCTTTGCCACGCGAGCCGACTTGAACGAATACAAGCCACCAGCCATGTTACCCAAATGTGGGTCTCATCTGATCATCGGAAATCGGGACAGGTAGACAGTAGCCCACATAAGACGACATAATCGACTAAAAAAATGAAACGGCAAATATATACTCATTTGCCGTTTCGGTTGTACAGTATTTTCCAATCCCACTAAAAAGAGTGAGACATTTTCAGCAAACTTTTGGTTTCAGATTTATACATTCGTACTTCAGAATCATAAAAGGGGTTGCGTATCAACTTTTCACAAAACGTAAGAGGCCAGTGAACTATAAATCGACACCCCTCCTATTCCGCGGAGCGGACGAAGTTTTTTCGTTCAGTTCGTCGCTGCGATGGCGGCAGCCAAGGAGGGGGCAGCCACAGAGGCGCTACGCAGGCTACATCCCTCCTAATTGATAAATATACCTCAAAAACTTGAAAAAGGCACAAAACGCGCATCTGACGTTAAAAAGGGTGGGGGACGTATAGCAGTTGCTCGCTCGGCAGACGTTGAAACATGTTCGGTACCTGCTGTGAAGACCAACTTACTGTGGTCTTTTCCGTTTAGCTCTAACTTTGCAGGGCCGGATTTGCGCATGGGCCAGCGGGGCACGTGTCCAGGGGCCCCACACAAAAGGCTGTGTGTCCCCACAAGCTAGGTTTTCATAGTTTTAGAGTCATCGGGAGCCAACGTCTAGCTGAAATTTTAACATCCTTACACGTGATACCCCAAATATTGTGCATTGTTGGGAAGGTGTGAAGAGACGAATTTGAAGGGGTGGGAATAATGTTCTCAGATTGCCCATAAATTAGTTAACTTTTAGTTTCATCGAGGCAGTTGGGAAAAATTACATCGCTAAAATTTTCGGGCACTAAATATACTGACAGAAAATTAATCGACTGTAACCCAAAGAAACACAGAGGAACATTATTGTAGAGCTCGAAATATCGATATTTTCACGCGAATGAATGAATTTGGTCGAATTCCCGTTTTTCACTCCAGCCAGCTATTACTAATTCGGTAGTTGGAATTTCATGCGTTCTGCCTGGGTTAAACACAATGTCAAGTCACCCTCTCCGTCGGGGAAAAGAATAAACGGTGTGGCGGAATAGCAGGAGAGTCAAATATTGTGTTCCTAAAACACATACAATTCCAACGATGAGATTCGCGAATGACTGTCGCTACTGGACATAGTTTAAAATGGCGAAAAACTTGGCTATATTCAGAATGATGTGGTTTCAGTTTTCAGATGCGTTGTTTGTATAATGAAAAAAAATTCAATATTTGTATTCTTTATGAGTTTTATCCTAATCGTAAAATTTTAGTACCAATCGGCATAAACTTCCCCGACGAAGCTCAAATGTCTTTCATAGATAAAATATAATAAGAC
>WURT03001763.1:3936-16998 GCA_009936505.3 Holothuria glaberrima
CGTTAAAATCACACAATATGCCGATGACACAACCTTTATATTAGATGGAAGTCGTGATTCACTCTACAACACTCTACGGGTTCTAAAAGAGTTTTCACTTCTTTCAGGACTGAAAGTCAATACCGATAAAACCCAAGGTATCTTGGATTGGGGCTTAATTTTCTGATGAGAAGTTTGAAGGTTTTCAGCGTCTCGTTTGGGATCCTGGTGGTATTTTTTCCTTTCTTGGGGTATCCTTCTCTTTAAATCTTTCAGATATGGTTAGTCTAAATTACCTTAAAGCTTTGAAGTATACAGCAAATTATTTCGGTATGGTCCAGGAGAAGACCCACTGTCCTGGGAAGAGTTACAGTTGTTAAAAGTATTTTGATCCCAAAAATATGTCACCTTTATCTAAATCTTCCATATCCCTGTGATGCTTTCCTTAAAAAGATCAAGAGTCTCTTGTTTTCTTTTATCTTTTTTTATTTCTTTCGTGTATTTTATTTTCTTTCTTTCCTTTTCTGGTTTAATTTTGTGTTACTTAAAAGTTGGTTCCGTCATCAAAAAATACGGACAGTTATTGTAAAGCACTTAATCGGGGGACCACCCCTAGCCCCCTCCTAGGTGTTTTTTGGTAATGAAACGGGGCAAATAAAAAATATAAGTGACCGTGAAAAGGGAAAAAAGTCTGGTTGATCAAACATTCCCCAATAAGGTGCATTACAAGGTTTTGTGAATTATATTTAATGTCAAATGACAGGAAATTGCATTTGATAGCGTTTAATTTCAAAAATTTTCTGGCGAGAATTCTTATATTCCCATCAATGGCAGCGAAAACTGTAAGAAAATGGTCCATGAATAAAAATAATACCGCAACTTTTTCCTTCAGTGTAGTTGTTTCCTTGCTGTCCATAGACATGACATACTGACAGAAGAGACAATTGCAGATAACTGTGACATGATCGATAACTTCTGCAACCAATTTCGGCTTTCTCATTTTACTACCCGTTGGACAGCTTGAATACCAGAAGGCTTTCAAAGCCCCATGCGACCCATGCCATCCTTCCTCCGATCCCACCCACAACGTAATTCCCTTGCAGCATTAAAGGGAACTTCCACTGGTACTCTGACAATTCATGAGTCTACTTTGAAAAGTAATTGAACTTGGAATAAAGTTTTGAATTTTGCAAAATTTAGCTATTTAGCAAAACGTATTTTTCTGAAACACCAAATATAATTTCCTCTGCATGAGTATCGTAGCTAAAGAGAGCGGTGGGAGAGGAGCAATGGGCGATTGTTCACGCAAAAAAGTGTCCAAAGTCTCTGCCAGAACGATTTTTTACCTAATAACTTCTTGCATGGTCATCGATGGTCATGGAACCGTTACAAATTGTTCCTTGCATACGCGCTTGAGAAACCTATACCCGTACATGCAATCCAAATACTCAGCAATTTTTTCAGGCTCTTTTTGCGCACTTCGTACGCACCCAGTACAATAGCTGTCTCACTACATATTTCCAATGTCTTTCAGACAACTTGAGTGGAATTATCTCATTATTACTTTCTTTCGGGCAACTTGAGTGAAATAATTGCTTTTAAATCAATGCAATTCTTCTCACAATCCACTCTCCTACCAAATACCACTCGACCCACCGATAACCTACAGGCCGGGTTTACCTTTAGGGGGCCGTGCTTAGTCATACGAGGGGGCTCTTTCAGTGTAATTTGTGATGGCATTATTTGGGGGTGGGACGAGGGTGACGGCGGCACAGAACGTTAGGTACACTAACTTTATGGGGTTCAGTGAGGTGTGACGATGTTAAGGTTCACTGAACCCTATACCTATAGTGTACCTAACGTCCTGTGCTACTGACACTGTGTAAGCGAGCGCCACCATGAACAGGCTACAAAGTAATTTTTAGCGAAAGTGTCGATGTCGTAGATTGCCGGATATGGCACTTCCCAGGCGTTTCAAGTTGCATGAGACTTTTCTATCTTTCATCACTCTGATTTTTTATCCCCCCCCCCGTCCCCTCCTAAAAAGAACAATTTAGACACATTTTACTCGTGAAATTGTATAGAGGTAAATAGAACTGAAATTAACTCATAACCTCTGCTTTGTTCATTTTTATTACGAGCTAATAGCAAAGTATATCAGTCGTATTTCAGACTTGACACAGTCTATAGGTCCCAGACAAGTTAGTGAAGGGGGCAAGATAGCTTCCAGATGGGTGAAAATGTTCTCAGGAGGCGAGATATACTAAAATGCGTTAAGGCAAAAGTAATTTTTGATATTCTAGGGGTCACAATTTTTCTTCGTCCCTCTGCCCCCTTGGCTACGGGCTTTTAAAACAAAATAAGGCACTGGTGAGAGTTTGAAGAAAGAAGCATGGGTTACTTGCTCGTAAGCGTCTATCCTCAGTGTAAATCATAGTGTTGAGGCGTTTTTATGATCATCCCCACCTTCCCCTAACTGTAATATTTAGATTGAGAACTTAACATGATATTGAGCAAATAGTTTCAAAGGATTCCCTGCAAACATGGGTAGACATATTGTTAAAATGGAATGATATATCAGCCACAACAACAGGATTTTGATTAGACGTATCACATACACAAAATTAAGGCTTTCAACCTGTAAGCGATGTATCGGCAGTACATGTGCATTATCAGTGGTGACGGCGCTTGGGAATTTTCCAAGATATGCCGCTTTTCTTTGTCATTGTCACATTTTAAGTGCACAGGTACTTGGCATGTATAGACGGAGTAAGATAACACAAATCATGATTAACGACTTATTTGATAAATTGAAATCAAACACCCCGTTATTTGCTGATGATTATTTAATGTATAACGTTATATCTTCTGCTAAAAACTCTAAATATCTTCAGAAAGGCTTTGATCTTTTAAATGTATGATTGCAAATGCATTTCAGTACTAGCAAATGCTATTTCATGCACATTTCATCTGCAAGACGATAATCTCACATAATTGTATAAGCTAGTTGGGCAAACCCTGCAAACTGTTCACTCCCACCCTTACCCCCGTCACCCATCTCCAGGATAATATGATGTGGGATTTCCTCATGCAATATCTAAAGCTAGTAAGGTTCTTGGTGTTATGAATTAACGGAACCTTTCCAACTGTTCTGAGAAACTCGAATCATCTGCTTATAGCAATCTCATCAGACCTCACTTATATTATGTTTCATCCGCATATGATCCGTACACCATGCCAGCGTTGTAACCAACTTGAGCACATCTAAAGAAATCTTGCCAGATTTGTCAAACTTTTTCATGACCTAGAGTGCATGGCCGACACTTCAAAACAGAAGATCAGCTTCTACACTAACCTTAATGTATAAAATAACCCATGATCAGATGGTTTGTATCTACGATCCATAAACGATATCTAACTCCGACAGCCAGGCAAGGCCTCGGGAGAAAGACCGAAAAATCATGTGCTTGTCAGTATGAACAAGACCAGAAAGACAAGGCTGTTCATCGATCGGTATCAAAAACTCTTTACACTATCACATCCATTCCCAGTGGCTGCTATTTGTTTTCAATATAAGGGGGACATAACCCCGTTTTCAAATAGTTTACTGTGTGAAAAATCAAAGTCAATTTGCGATTCCTCAAATAATGGGGGGCATGTCCCTTCTGACCCCCCGGGATTGCCGCCCAAGTCCATCCCTTTCAATTCTCCTTTTCAATTGACCCCAAGAATTTAGGACTCTACTGAAAATCACTTATCTGAGCGAAGCACCACTACAGGCTAACGGGAAGCATTAAATTTGGTCTAAAAGTAGCTCTTTTGAACCTTTTCACTTGCTTGCATTTCGTTAATAATAAAAAAAAAATAATAATCAAAAGAAATGCAATTAAATCCTTAAAGACTTAGGAAAAAGAAGATAGAGAACGAGAGTGAAGAGTTTAAAAACACCAGTATATTACTTTTCATGAGCAAATATGACTTATTAAACAACTCCCTGCTCACCAAATCCTCACATTTTGTTTTGTAATGTGTCACATTCTTGTCTCGGGACATGCATATCATCCATGATATCCTGTCACAAGGTTAGGGTTAAGGAGGAGACATGAAATAGGGTTAGGGTTTAAGAGTCTCGAGACTTGAAATTTTGTATGATATCATGTGAGGATTTGGTGCCCTGCTAATAGACCTTATGCACTGACGTCACGCGACGTCATTTTAGCGGCAAACTTGACAGTGAAGCATACTGCACACACGACGTAGACTTTGCAAGCCGGTACACATATGGCAGCTGTCTGCATTTGTTGGTGTAATTTGCTTGTCTCTATTGGAGGGCACTTTTTGTCCTGTGACGTCATATGCATTAGGTCTTTACTGCCCACAGAATTACTTGGCAGGAATATGCATACATTGGGTTAAAACGTGGATTTTAAAAAATGCGATCTAATTGTCCAAATTACACATGCCGTGTGTTATTTGGACTACTATCTTCAGGTGTAACATGAACCGCGCCTAACTTGTGTGAGTGTAATATGGACCACTCCTCATGTGCACTTTAAATCACTGTAACCGGCACCGAACACATTACACATGCGAAGCTGTGTGGTCCAAATTGCCTATTAGTAAGTGCCATAAAATGTAGTCTGGCTACTAGAGGAAGGCTCTCCAATGCACCCATATCACATGCAGTAATGATAAGTAAATCTGCTGATATAATCGTTCAGCCAACACCCTCTACTGAAGCAGGTCGTCAAGAAAAAAATCAAAATTTGCAACGGTCCAAAAAAACATCAGCAAGTATCATTTGGGAAAATTCGAGAAACTAAAGTTGTACATAACATAAGAAATTGGAACTAACATTAGGAATGTTATCGTAGTATTTAGACCAGGGAGCTGTTAGGGACAAATCCCTGTTTAGACTTTCTTTCATGTTGTATGGTGGTATGCTGCCACCTATTTTGTAACTGCTCAAACTGATGCTTGTCCAAATTACATACCGGTCCAAAATACACGGCTTTACCTACCCCAGAGTTTCCCGGGCTTTGGAGCGGAACCTCACCTGACGCTTGACCTACCAGTAAGGTGTACCCTGGGAAAAGCCTAAATTGTTGTTCCCCAGTATTTTTCAGAACCCTAATAAAATTACATGGAGTGTAATTCAGGCCCGTAGCCAGGCAAGGTACTGAAGGGGGTAGAACATTTTTCCCGGGGAGGGCATCTCACGGAACGGACTATGTTTGCTCAGCCTTCCCAAACCACCTGACTGAACAAGGAATATGCCGTACAGCCCGCTACGTGGGCAAGGGGAGATGAGTAAAAATGTGTTAACCCAATGGCAAATTAACATTTATAGGGGATTTTTCTAGGGGTTCACCCCTCTCGGACATCCTCCCCTACTGGCTTTGTTACGAGCTTGGCGTAAGGTTTGATTCAAAAGGTTACAATGGATGCTACAATGGATGCTCCAATGGACTGAAAACGAGAAAATTGTGAAAACACCTTCATTCATAAACATATTAAATTGAAGGCGACTGACCCGTGTCCTTACATGTATATAAAGAAGGGTAGTGACAAACTACCTCGGATCACACCAAAGAGCATCTATAGAAGCGAAAATCACCCACGCCCTTACAACTTCTCTTTCCCAGGCTTTTGTACAAGGTCATCCCCCTCTCCCTTCCACTCTTGGAAAACTGCTGACGCTCATGATCCCGGGTTGTATTGGATGAGCAGTCAGTACCAAGCAATTATTACCACTTACTTTTCAATCAATCACCTGGCGATTTGCCCGTGAAACGGGGAGGTTAAAAAGACCAAGAATAACAGGGCTTTAGAAATATGTTTTCGAACTTACTTTTGATAGTTTCTATTAATTACACGATAAAGTACTGTTATGTGTGTACGCGGAAGCAAGCAGAAACAATGTCTGTTAAAATACAGAATTCTTTGAGGTTACGATATATTTTCAAGTGTTATGCTCCGCAGTATAATAAAAAAAGGTAACTGTTCAGTCAAAGTGAACATTAAAAAGTTGTTGTCATTAGAATGTAGTATATTCTTAAACTTACTCAAGCGGCATGGCTTCCGACATCAATAAAACAATTTTACCTGCTTTCGAAAAAAGAACTGCTAAGATTCAGGGTTGATCAATACGGTAATACAAACTATAGGTGAATGGAAGGGACATATGAACAAAGAAACCCATGGATATTAAACTTTATTCTAGGCCCTGTTTTCCTAAATAGCGGCCCGCGGGCCACATCAGGCCCGCGAGCGATCCAATCCGGCCAGTGAAAATATTGAGGTATAGAACAAAAAATGAGGTTGGAAAAACAAATGTACGTACAATAATCACGTATCTTTTCGAGATATATTTTTAGGTGGAAGACTATAGCTTTTGTTACTTAAAGTAAATCATATCTAAAATGTGCCGAAAACTCCATTTTTCGACACGCTTCGGACGCACTTGTTATTATCATTTACCGGTATTTCACTAAAACTTCATAAAGGACAGCTTCGGTGCAGTTACTGTTCAAAAGCTATATGCAATCGGGAACGTGGCTAGGGGTTCCCCACCCATCTTGATAAAATAAACAAAACTTGAAAAATTGGGGTGTGAGATTCGGGAATTTCGACTGCCGCACTCTAAATTTTCTGGTATAGGCCAATTCGCAGATTCCTGTGAGAGAACAATCCTAATTAGGTTAGTGAAAATTCATACCACCGAAATCACAGAAAGCGAGCATACAGCGAGACCGTTTTTCCCATTTTAGTCATGTTATGTCATTTTTGCCTAACACGAACCTCACTGCATAGTACGAGTGGTCAGGGCATAGCTGATGGAGGCCTACAGTTTATCACGGGAGCACTTGGGGTAAGGTGGCCAGCATATCTTTTCGAATGATTGATCTTTTCATTTCTTGTACCAAAAATCGTCCAAAACTACCAAAATTTTGGCGCCCTTGACGCGCTTTCCTTTTTAAGTTCAATTTAGAAAGTTACAATAAATCAACTAACTTATTCACAAACCCACTGCGAAATCAAAACGATGGGCGGTTTGTCCGACATAGGTTGGCCAGATCAGCACGGTTTGGGTAGGGAAAGTCTGTCAGACCAAGTTGCATGAGCTTACATATCATGAGGGATATGCTTCCTTGCTAGAAGAAAAATAGGTTTAAAAATTGCCTCTCATTTGCCTTTTTTATTTGAAGTGTGTTTTTTCCCTAAATTATCAGATTTCGAACTGAGCTATTGCTTAGATACATCTTACAAGGCTTGGTGGAAGCCGCTTCCAAAAATCTGGAAGATATTTTTAACAGCTATATATTCTTAGAACGCTACACGTACCAACCGATGGTGACCATCCCCACACGGTCAGCAAGTGTCATGATAAAGTTCCCGTCCCCATCCAGACACATTATTGTCAAGGTGGATTTCACCCTTCAGTCTAGAATGAGTGTATATTTCGCTCTGCAAGGCCCTGGATTTTCGTTATTGCCAAAATTGTCAAACCGTGATACTTGTGATGATCATCTGTTCAGTGCGCCTCAGATGGAATTTAGGGATAATTATAGATTTTAGCCATACAATGTTTCACTAATACATGAGAGCTTCTGGCATTTTGCCCCGTTGTTCCACAGCAGTGTTGCCCTGGACCTCTCTAGGGGCCCTTCGAAGGACCCTAGACACCACATTGTTAAGTGTGAGGCTCTGCGTTCTCGTGGCGTCGTTTAGACATGTCGAAATGGGACTTCCCCTCACGGACAAACTTACGGGCCTGGTTGTGGCCTGCTAGATTTTAATGATGAAAAATAAGGCTCACCAAGGAAAATAATTTAGACCCACTGTTTTAGGCTATTGATTCCTAACAATGCCCCGATTATGCTGTTAAGCATCTGAAATGGTCACGCAGAGTGCGCAAGAAAACATACAGACTTCTAAAGCCACCAGAATGCTGCTGGGTTGCGGAACACCGGGTGGCCTTCAAAATTTAAATTTCTCTTGACGAGGTTTCAGTGTATGTGCTATTAAGAGTTGCACTTTATAACTTTTTGGACAACAGATTATATTTGATTTTAAGTTTTCTAGTGTGGGAAAGAAGAGACAATGGAGACCGGAAAACCTGTGGGACACGAGTTAAGCATGAAAGCCATACCTATAGAGTTATCCAAGGACCCCCCCCCCCCACACCATCAGGTACCCATCAAGTGTGCAATGCAAACCTACAAAAGTATATCATAAAATAAGAGGAATTATAAACACAGGGATATGAGGTGTTTACTCCTTTCTTCATTGCAGTCGACCAAACATAATGTCCTAATAAATGGGGCACCTGGGAGGTTACCCCTTCTGCCCTATTGACTTCTAATTTTCTTCCAAAACACACCAAATGACGTCCAAGAACAGTTTAATTGCATTGAATATATGTTCCAAATCTATTTCCAGATTTATGCTAATTATTTACAATATTAACACATCTTTTATACATGCACTGACTCAAAAGTTGCATAAAGTACATTTGCATACAAAGTGATACATTAATATGAATGAATGAGTAAATACCCAGTATGTACAACAATCTGTACACATGTATATAACACACACTCCTAAACACAATGGTAAATTGAACAGAAAATTGCAAGGCACAGAACAAGTTGCTTATAAGAATGGGGCTAACTGGCTACCTTCATTCAGCTGTGTTCAACCCACCACTGAGTTAAAAGGCTAACTTAATGATAATACTGCTTGCCTCTGCTGCAAAAATAAATCCCATAGAGAAATACAACAAACTGAGGGGCTACATCCCCACCCCATCCCACCTTTGATTCTGACAGCCCTGTTGAACGCCTTTGAACAAGTATTTCTGTTTTAATCATGCTGCAAAGCAACACATTGGACACAACCGATATGATCCAAGAAAATCAGAACCCACTGTTATTTAGGAATTAAGTAGTGTAAATACAAGAGAGAATGTAGCATCTATACAGTGATCAACTTGTTTACTGTTTACATAATAAAAAAATTGTCCCTTTAACAAGACACCTTTGCCTTAGAGCCTACCATGCACGAATTTGCAAAATCACATTAACATGATAGAATGGGTTTGCACATCTTTAATGCTTCCTCACTTACTTAAATGGGCTGCCAAATGTGTGACCAATGGCTTGTAAGTACTTGGTATTCTTTAAGAGTGCCTGCAGCCTAAGGTAACTCAAAATTTTGCTCTCAGCTGTTCACTGGTAACAAGCCATGGTTGTAAGTACTTGCAATGACTCAGCAGGCAATAGCTGTAGCGTGCATGTCCAAGACAATTTTGTTAACTAACAATGGATAGAGCAAAGATCACAGTGAGTCACTATGTGCAACATCATGCATCCCGAATTGGTCTGTGAGATGCTTGTTGAGACCACAGGTCACTGCTAAAAATGACCATTCATGCTGTGTGAGGAAAATATCATCTTCTTAATACTGACAGTCAAAAACATTCTTGCTCTTAAAGGTTCAGGTGCAGCCAATCAGGTGATCACATGGAATATAATCACACAGAATATGATCATACAGAACATGACCACATTTAATATGATCACACAGCATGATCACTTGGAATATGATCACAAAGAGCATGATTACATGGAATATGATCACAAAGAGTATGATAATATGAATATGATCACAGTGTGATAACACAATATGATTACACAGAGTAATATCACGTGGAATATGATCATACAGAATATGATCATGCAGACCATGATCACTTGGAATGTGATCACACAGAGTGTGATAACACAATATGATTACACAGAGTAATATCACATGGAATATGATCATAAAGAATATGATCATAGAGAGTATCATCACACAGAACATGATCACATTTAATATCATCATGCAGAGCATGATCACTTGGATTACAATCACAAAGAACATGGTCACACACAGAGTACGATAACATGGAATTTGATCACACAGAGTGTGCTAACACATAGTATGATTACACAGAGTAATACCACATGGAATATGTTCAATGTGAACTTAACCCATTGCCACTACAAACACACTGGATCAAAAGCCCTCACAAGCACCCACAGGTACTCAAAGTAACCACAAGAAGTCTAAGTACCCACAATATGCTACAACTAGACAGTCCTAAGCTGGGAAGAAGACTGTAAAGTTACCAGTTACCTACCCTCCCCTGTCCTGACCTACCTAACTCCACAAAGTAAATTATTTAATAATTAGCAGAAAACAGGTGAAAATACACTTAATACATGACATTAGTTAAAATTCAGCTCACATTAGATATGAGACTGAAGTAGCACTTATTTTAATAATATTAAATTTGCATAAATATCCCAAGAGCACACTTCTTATTGAAAATCAATGTAAAAAGTGAATAAAATATTACTCTTGACTGAAAAGGCAAGTTCTAGTTGCTTAGTACTTTCATACGTTAAGTTGTAACATTTGAAACTGGACACTTCTCCTTTCTCCCTTCTCGTTGGTGCCTCTTACATTTATCTCATGGTTTATGTCCACTGAAACGTCAACAGAACTTAGCACCAAGTTAAATTTAATAAGAAAACATGAAAAAAAAAAAAAAAACAGATCAACAGAAAGTTCTTTTCAGAAATGAAATTAAAAATGCAATTTGACATGTTTCCTAAAGAGCAAAACTTCGCTCCTGACTGGTACAAATGAATAAGCTTGTTTGACATTGCAGACCTGCAAAGCATGCTGGGAAATTCAGTGTACCAACAGACTGATTCCGTGAGCTCATTGCCTATCCTTCGAATCTTTGAGGGACTCATTTCTTTTCTAACTTTGACGAAACATTATCCCACATTCCAAATTTTCAGTCCACATTTAAGACATTTACTTTAGACATATCATTTCCTTCAAAGCCTGTTACTGTATGCTGCCTTTGATGTTGCAAACAAAGAGTCTAATGGAATATTGTGTGAACAAGTGCAACATTACTAAAGACAGTCTTGGTTGCTGGTACAGTAAATGTTAAACCCCTCCCTGAATGCATTGTTTAAGTCTAAAACATGAAACTGATTAAAAGACATTCCTTCACGGGAACATGACATGTGCCTATTGCATAATGATTGATAAAGACTTGCTGAAAGGAAACAAAACACAAAGAGATCCCCAAAAAATATACTCTAGAGGAGTGATCTCTTATGTAATGAAGACTTTTCTAACCAGTCTGTGAGAAGACTTACACTAAATGCTTCATTCAGTTTATTTACGTTCTGGGAAAAAGACCCAAAGCTTCCCACTTTATAAAACCAAAAATATTAAGAGCTGAAAGCTATCAGGCAAATGCTTTATTGTCTACTTCTTAACAGACAGTTAATGGTATGTGGGTCGCATTAATAGAGTTATCTATCTGGCCTCAGACATTTTTCTATGTGCTGTACACAGTGACTACGAAACCTGACAGCCTTGCCCAGAAATGGTTAATTTACCTCCTAAAATAATGAGTTGTTTTCTTCCGGCAAGAAAAGAGTAGTTGAATAGGAGTAAGACAATGAGATACATCTAATCTGGTGAGTTGAATATTCCATAAAGTTGAATAAAACATGACTAAATTATCACCCAAATGATTTTAAACAAATGTGCTCCAAACTATCCAACACAGAAGCAACAAATGCATTTGCTGACCAAAAAAAAAAAAAATCATACTCTACTGGCAGGGCAGATAAATATTTCTTTTACAATCGAAAAAAAAGGTTAAAACTAATTTGGCAATTTCATTATGGCAGTGATAAAACTATCATTTTCTTTTACAACCTACTTAGAAACGTGCAAAAGGCCAAGCAAGTTTTTCCTTCAATACTTTACATGCCATCCTTTAGAGGTATTAAATATGACTGATAAAAAGGTTTAAATACTACAAGAGCATAAAAATTGTTACTTTAATATAGAGAACATCCACAAAGACAATACTCTTACCATACTTGTGAGATCATAACTTTATTTTCATTTAAAGAAAAGTTTTCTGTCACTTCCTCTGTTTAGCATTTCATTGTTTCCATTATAATTAACCATTTTTCATCATCATGGAACAACTCTTTACTCTCATCCATCAAATGTTAAGCTTCTTATCATGACTGATGTTTGCCATTTCATTCTGCACCATAAATTCCAAATTTATGGTCAACATAAGCACCGACTGCCAGGTACCAAGGATAAGTCCATTATTTTTTCAATCATTACCTTGGCATCCTCTGTCTTACTGTCCACTCATCCTCCTCTATAATTCCTGGGACTGACACTTCTCCTCCAAACCATATTGCACATATCAACACTGCCCTCTAATTCATCAAATGGCAGTGAGACTTGTATCATACTCCACACGTAACCATCTATTTGTCTCACGGAGTACCTGACACAAACACCCAAGACATTCGAGTACTGTCACGTTGCTTCTTTCTCGACCTCATTTTCGGTGATGAGGACTGCGCAATTTTACAACTTTCTGTCTTCTTGGCAAGGATGAAGAATGGTTCTGCTGCAGTGTTCATTGCATAGAAAACATTTGCATTGTCAGGAATTTTCAAAGCTGAAAATAATAATAAAAAATAACATTCAAAAGTTGCATTCTTCCTTCAGATGAAATTACCTGCACTCAATTATTTCAGATTTCGAATAAAGAAATAATGAAGAATTTGAAAAATTATAATGAAGTTGTATCCACTATTAGCAGATATAGTTTCCTTCTGGCTCATGTCAGCCCAGACTTTGCACTTACAAAAGTTTTCACTGCTATGTGCATTATTTGAGGAAATCTCAAAGTAGCAGAAAAGAAACTTGAAGGGTTCCTGATTCCTGTACTTGGATTCATTTGATTTCTGCTCTTATTAAACAATACACAGGCTGGCAAACATACACCTCTTACAAACTGAGATAATAGACCTTTTGCATATGACGTAACGGAACAGAAAGTGTGCCCTCCAATGGAGGTAAGCATGTATCATTGCAACTTACACCAATACATGCAATTCTACCACCTCTAGGCATCCGTTATTCAGAATCCTGCATTCTGATTGGTTAAACACTGACCTGTTATTCTGCAAC
>WURT03001774.1:0-16997 GCA_009936505.3 Holothuria glaberrima
CAGCGTGAAATACGTACTTTCAACCTTCCACAGTATGCTACAAATTAGACTGAAAGATCCCATATTGATGCGAGGCCTACAGATGTTTGGAGATGTATCTCTGTTTTTCGGAAAGTGTTGTGCTCGAAATAGTTCCATGTATAATTAAATAATGGTAATGAGATGAAGCGCAATATGTGACTCATGCGCGCGAAGCGCGCCGAAACTTTTCATCGACTAAGATGTCAAACGACAGTTTTAATTCGATTTTACGTGAAGAAAATAATGTTTGGTATTATTCTCACTTGATCTAGTTGGAAAATAGATACAAAGTTGACATAGGCTCAGTCGGAAAATATGCTAGACTGAGGAATCAGAAATTCCAACTGTTATTTCAGATTTTCCGACTACCATCGCTCTGACGAACTTTGGGTGGGGGGGGGGGGTGAGACACCCCCACACCCCCGGTCGCGACGGCCCTGGGTGGAAGCCCAAGGGGTCGGTAATCAGGGGTCTTAAAATTCATTTTAGTAAAGACCTGCAAGTGGCCTGTAATTATCACAAAACGAGGACTCTCCGCTCAATTGCTCAATGCACTTAACAGAGCTTCTGGTGAAACTTTCATTCAGTTCATTTTGTGTTTCTCAAGACTGTAGCAGATAGAGTTACCATAGGCTTAGGAAGAAGGGGGCAGGGGCGACCGTCCCCGTACTCTGATTGGTGGTGGCGGAAACCTCGTTTCTCCCCCCCCCCCCAGCATGGATGAAATGCTGCCAAAATATGGCATTGAATAGGATGAAATTACTTCAAAGTTTGTCCAGCATTGCACCATTTTGCATCTAGGACACTTAAAAACATTCCAAAAGGGGTCCCCTCCCCTCCCCTTAGACCTCTCACAGGACACTTATCACTCACTTCCGCCCTGCCCCTCCTGCCCCCACTTTCAAAAAGCGTCATACGCTGAGGGTTACGACATAAGATTCCTTAGATGAACTTGAAGCAAGCTCCTCTTGCCATCTCCTAGCTGTGATGAACAATACTTTGTTTTCTGCTTTCTGCAAGCATTGACCTTCTAATAGTTTAGTAGTATCCTACATGATTTCATCTACGAGGAATGTGTTGCAAACTTCCCATATCTCTCAAACATTCGTGTATGAAAACATGAGATTACAGAGAAGAAAACTGTGCGTAAGGTTTAAAGAATAATATTATGGTGTTGATTAATTCGAGATTATCATATCACCTGTGCTTAATTCAATTGGTACTTTTTGCTTCAAAAATGTCTCAACTTTCTTTGCTTGCCTCTTCGAGGACTGACTTGTAAAGACTGAGTACAAATTTCCTCTTTAACACAAAAAAACTTTAAAAAAATTCAAACCCTCCTTTTAAGTATCCACACAGGGTCGGCAGGCGGGGTTGAAAACGCTGGGAATCAAGTATGTAAAATATGCAGTACTGTTATAGTAACCTGGGGAGGCTAGCCCTCGTGGCTGGCTGTACTATACGATACTGTGACCTTCAACACCAGACGTGTTCGTGAAGCCACAAACTTGTGGGCTAAAAACCTCTATACATGCACGCAGGGTAAATTATAAGAGGTGCGCCCATTCTTTTATTGGGAAATTGTTGCATAACTGACGCGTTGTTGCGTGCATGGTTGCCGGTCTATATTGCTAGTTGTCTACATCATTAGGTATCATTTGGATACAACCAGCTTGGATCAATTGGTTGTAAAGTCTTTTATTGTGTTGTATAAATACTGTACTAAGTATTGGAATAATTGCTGGTAGCAGTATAGTTGACTGACTTTCAACGAAATGACTCACATTTACAATGCTGTAAGTCCTCAAAAGCTAATCCCCACACAAATAGATTTAGTGCTCCCACTACAGGCCAAAGGTCACCATATCTCTGCTTGTTTGACTGGGTTACTTACTACAGTATAGTGGGGCTTAAAATGAGCAACTGTTAAGCACAAGAAGAATATTAGGTTTATCCAGTCATCGGGATTAAATTATAAATCTATTGGTAGGTGTGGGCGACCCAAACCCATATCAACGTTTCCTTAGTAGGTCAAGTTGAGAAATGCCCAAACCACAAAATGACAAAACTTACATACAACACAGACAATATGATGAGTTCTGCTCCTGTGTACCGACTATAAAGTGCTGTCATTCTTTTTCTGTATACTATTGTTCCTATTTTATGTAAAGAAATATGTACAAACCATTGTGTTCAATATTTTGTGTGCGCCAAAATGGTACGCACAGAAAACAGTTGTTATCATTGTTAAACCATTTAATCCCACTGTTTAAGTCTGGAAGTTGCCCTTTTCCCCGAAAGTATAACAATTAAGTTGCAAGAGAACTGAACTGCTGCTGCAACATTTGGAAATTTGAAAGTTTCGAGTGGACGGACAATTGTTCGTGATCATTTAGTAGGGGAGTGGTTTTTATAAGAACCGCATTTCTGCAAAGTGATTCGTAAAGACCTCATCTGAATCGTAATATCTGCTAGACTTATGTACAGTAATGACAAGCGCTTTTCTCCACATGTCTTGTCTGTGCCATGTTGACCCAGTGTACATACGATAGTCCCATTTTAATTTGTTTTAGTTAGAAACAGGTGGTGATATGACGGAGCAATCCTGCTGTTTCCAATTTTCAGACAACATTTGACACCTATAGTGATATCTTGAACTATACGAAGGGAATTTCCCCTTTCATTTTTCAACTTTTACAGTGAAGTTTATCTCCTCGAGGACAAAAATTTGTCATAACGGTGATATATAGCCTCGCCGCATTAAAAACGACAATACCCCACATCTATTTTTACGTCAGCGTTTCCCTAAAGAGTAAAATTTCGAACAAAAATTTATATATGTCAATAAGCAAACAGCCTAACGTAGGGCGTGGATTTGTGTAAATGTAACCTTAGCCCCGTCATAAAAGGTCCTTGTAAATATGCACACAGAAAGAATGTTGTAGTTAGTTATAATTGCTTGTATACTGTAATTGTAAAACGCTCGTCGCATCCTGCGTGAAACTCATGTGACTTGTTTCACCTACCTAGTCTATAGATGGGCTAGACCCGTAACCAGACAAGGTACTGAAGGAGGGGGGGGGGTGAAATGGCTTCCAGGGGTGATTTTTTTCAGGGGGCCAAATGTGTAAAAATGTATTAAGTCAATGGCAACTTGAAACTTCTCTGTGGGGTGAAAAAATTTTCAGGAGAGGCTCCCCCCTTGGACCCCTTGGCTACGTGCCTGATGTGGTCTTAATGATACCATGAAGCAGAATTACCATGGCGACAAAAGTTCGCTGTAAAGAGAGTTTTGCTCATCAAAGTGTCAGCATGATGGAATTGATGCGAAATTGTATACCGGTACCCATCTCCATACACCCTAATTTACCCGTGTACAGGCTCATAATCAGAGCAACCAATTAGGGGACATACATCTACACAGGAGAGTTGTCGTCCTGGGGAAGGGGTCTGCCACTTCCCTTTAAGAATAGTTTCAAATTTTTATTCTGAGGTGCCATCTGGTGCAATAATTGAGATATTTTTCCCAAATTCGAAAACGTACTCTATTTTCTTATTTTTATGTTAAAAACTATTCATCGAGTTTTTATGAGGGAAGGCAATATTTTGATGAAGGAAACAGCTATATTAGCATAGCCTATGGGCTCTTACAGAATAATTAAACAGGTGCAGGAGTCCCTCAAATGAAAGCCCAAAAGGGATTCCATGATTCAGCCATTAAATTGAAATTTTGAGTACATGAGTTCCCTACTACAATGGTGGTGCTCCCGTTGACGTTTTATTCAGAGAAATTTGCACAGAGGAAGGAAATAATTAAAAAAAGGTGGCTAAAGTAGCTTAAATTCTCCTTAATATTGCATCCTGAATATTTCAATCTTTTGCTATGATGTTCCTCATATTTCAAATTGAGCTCATTCCGGTCAACATGTGTACTCTGCAGTGAATCTCCTTATAGACTCATTTAGTGTTTACAATCATTTAGTGTTTACAAACAAATGCCGTCACGGCCAGGCGTCAAAAGAGTTTGTAAGGCGCTTACACTGTCGTCACAATGAAAGGTAGATTCCAATTCGTCTACTTTCTGCGTGCAATCGCACAAGCGTTTACACGCGCAACACCTTACATACACGCATGTGTGCTTGCGTATGCTCTATGCCAACCAATGCCAACCAGTGACGTAAGCGTGAACACTCTAATAGGCAAGAAGTTTGGGAGTACATTTTAAGGTCAATATTTTCGGTGGAGAAATTCTCTTGAACTAGTGGTGTGCTATACAATATAGCATTGCCTTTCGATGGAGAGCTTATGATGAATAATTATGTACCGGTAGTCATTGCGTAAAAGTCCCCCTCAAATCCCCCACCCCCCCGGATCCCCATCCTCTCAAAATTAAAGACATTGGTACACATCCGACTAATATCAAATCGTTAAACTGGGTGTAAACCTCAGTCGTTATCTTGCAGGGTCCCCACTTTTCAATCAAATGGCTGCCTTTTTTCCGCATAATGTTCAAATTAAGTTGAGACCGTTATTGCACTTTGGTGAAATATACCGAGACACATATGAGTCGATCATAGTATAGTCAGGAAGATGGAAGACATGTCTTCCAGCTCCTTGGTGTAACAGACCACCGTTTTAAGTAGTTTTGTTCTGGCGCAACTTGCGCGTTCTCTGCGCTCAGTGCGTCCCGTGTAGTTTGCTAGATGCCCGCTCGTGAAAAGGGTTTGCCAGAAGACCCACTGTGGGCCAGACTTAAGGTGCGTTTTCACCAAACTTAAACCGAAATCTGCTGCGTTTTGCGGGGGGGGGGGGGACGCGGAATTCTTCCCCGAACAAACAGGGGCAATTTTTTTTCAATGCATGAAAATTTAGAAAATCGCACTCAGTCGTTCTGAGATAACAAATTTCGCGTCCCGCCCACAAAACGCAGCAGATTTCGGTGTTGGTGTTAACGCACCTTTATCCGTCTGGGTGACTAATCATTATGTCAGTTTATTTGTTATTATATAACACCTTATTAATTTCTCTACATCTGATTGAAGGATTCGTCGTCACATGCCATGGGTTATTCGGTATTATATAACACCTTGTTAATTTCTCTACATCTGATTGGAGGATTGGTGGTCACATGCCATGGGTTTTTTCGTACTATTGCACTGCCGTGGGTTCGGCCGTGGGTTAGTACGTACTAACCCACGGCAGTGACGTCAGCCATGGGGGTACGTACAATCAAATTTTGACCAAAATCTATGATTTAGGATGTTAGGTGTTATGTAAAACAAATAATGAATGATTTCCATTCGTGCGGTACTACGAATAATTTCATTCGTTGAAAGATTTAACTTTCTATTCAACTCGGCTTCGCCCCGTTGAATAGATCATTCAATTTTTCAACTCATGAAACTATTCATACTATCGCACTCATAAACATTCATTATTTGTTTTACTATACCATACGAAAGGATCATCCTATAGTATGAATACGATGGTATACGTATGCGTGTCTGTTAGATAAAAAAAGGGCGCATTCATGTTTGCAAATGATCAATCGCAGGCCTAAGCTGTTTAGTTAGAGAATAAACCGAAATGAAACGAACAAGTTTTATTTTAGAAAGCAAATTACCATCAATAAACATCCATAACCCATGATGACTCATGCACTGTTTCATAAAAATTGCGCTCCACTGAATTATTAGGGCTTATTAGCTGATCCCTATAATAAGTGAAAAATAAAACACTGCGAAGAAAAGGTTTGTTCACATCTTGTTGACTTTAAAAATAACGCTGATTCAGTGAAATATGAAATAGCGTGTGACACGCCACGCAGGCTAGTGGTTTTCTTCTATACTTAAACCTGTAAACTAGGTCGTTACTTCAAGGTAACTCGTCCATGTTTCATGTCAACACGTCATTCACTTTCTTTTCTCCCGATTTTAGGATATTTTTCTTCTTTAAGCTCGTCTTAAAGTATATCACTCCAATTTCGCTCTTTACCGACCCCTCATAAATTTACTCTAAACTTTAGGCAGAAAATTTCACTGAGGTCACCGGGAGCAAAGACCCCCAACGACACGTAACACAAGCAAACAATTCCACGAAAGGTCCCGTTCGATCCCCTCACTTAGTGACTACCCGCATATACAGAGTATGATATATTCACCAGAGACATAATAAGCCAAGTAACATTTATATGCGTTATAGTATATGCTCCTCCAAAGGGTTTAAACTCGAACGATGCTCATCGTGAATTGTTCGGTAACTTCAACTTAAAGTGGGGCAGTCGGAAGGGAAACTAACGAACGTTGGTTAGAGGGAAAATGTAAGAGAAAATCACCAGATTCGAGGAATTATCATGGAATAATTGACACATATGTCCTGGTTACAGTTTCTATGGTGAACATAGGCCTATCTATAGTGACGTACAGTTCACCAAGCTAGGTCTACTTTCTTTGGTACTATGCCGTGCTGTCTGGTACAATCACCTTTTTAAAAAAAATTGCAAGCATAAGCGTAACCCCAGGCCCCTTCCCGTGCGGGCAGAAAATTTGCTACTTTCAGGCAAAATGTATGCCATTTTAGGGCAAACGTGAAGGGTCAAACTTTCGAAAGTGTTGCAGCTCCCTAATTCGGAGCAGCACGCTTATGCTTGCTACACAAACCTAGACTACCCATTTGAATATAGAGCAGGATTGAACAAGGCTTACCCAAAATTCAGAGATGGTAACGAATTCTGTCAAGTTTGTCTAGGTAAGCAGCAAGTTTCTATTAACCATGAAAAGCCCCCTCCATGGTTCGAACAGGGGAATACAAACGGGTTATTGCAGATTGGCACACCTAACAAAGCTAAGCAGTCTATGGTGAAAGCCCCCGGGAACCATACTACGCCTGCGTTGGCCATGAGGTTGACAAAGCCCGCTACTGATCCAACTGGAAACGGGTCGAGCGCAACGGAAACTGGGGTTCCCACAGGAGAAGCGACACTCGTCACTGGCAAGTTGACAAACGTTTGGCTGTTTGTCTGTTTGTCTGTTCGTGATCATTCTCACAACCCCCTCCCCCATCCTTTTGGGCAATCCCAAATCAAAGTCTTTGTAAATATCCATTCGGTCCAATGAATTTAACTCCAGTCTTAAGCAACCTATAGGGGAGGAGCAAAATCTGTACCACTGTCCGCCAGTTGTGAGAAACAAATGAATAAAGCGTACGCAAGAATTAAAATGGCCTGAACCCCCCTCCCCTTCCACGACACCAACACTGAAACTAGGCACAGGTCCTTTGTTGAAAAGAAAATTTCCCCATGTTTTTAAAGGAATTATATCTGGAAACCTTCAAATTACAATTTTAGAGTAAAACTATGAAATACTGAGGCCATGGAAACCGAGGGCCGGAGGCTCTTCCCTAAGTAATTTACGTACAAAAGTTATTTTGAACAATTGCAAGACTGAAACCAAGTCCACGTAACCCGATTCCGACCCAACTCTCTTTTCAGGGGCCACCATTCCGGGCCCAAGTGCGGCTATTTAACAATACAGAGGATCAATCAAATGATTTCTACACTATTTTTGAAAAACAGCTCACAGAAAAGGTCATTTTGGAAGCAGTCTGGCATACGCTTTAATTTAGTTGGCCATGTGACCATTCACATACTTAACTGTGCACTAATAACAATGTATTTCAAAGTAACAATTAAGTTAACTTCATTTTTATGGACTCGGCTGGAATCGGCTTCGAGTCCGAGTCCAGCTGCAGCACATTCCTGGACAACGCTGTTTCCGGGACATCCCATGCCGGGCCAATTCCGAGTCCAATAAAAAAACTGTACTCGGAACTGAGTCCCTCAAGTCCGTAATCGTGTGTTACAACCCTAAATACTTTTTATTCAGAACAGCAAAGAGTACCCTTCCAATTTTCCACATCCACAAACTAAAATTCTCAGGTACCCAGTGACATCGAAGCGGAAACCTTTCGACAGTCGTGACAACCCTTATCCCAACAACTTGCTTGCCACGTGTATTACGTAGGTGCAGCAAGGTATAAAAATCACAAATACTCGAAGGAAGCAGTAAAACATACCACATATTTTGTTTTACCAAATACCCAACTCCTTTTCAGAACTTGCCCGTCGACGTGGGAGTTTTCCGGATTGACTCACCTTTCTAGACCGCGGTTAAAAAAATCCAAATACTGTACACTGACTAATGTATGGAGAAGCAATTTAGTAACGATCCTTTCCACGTAACATCCCGTTTCTTCCCGCGAAGACGAAAACTTTATGTTGATACTTCCCGGTGTCTCGCAGAATAACACGAATGATTCAATTAACTGTCCTTTTTTCTGCCTAACTTCATTGCATGTTTGTAGCTTTCCGCTTCTTCGGAAAACTTGATGAATTTGTAGATGACCAGATGACAACATGTTTATTTCCAAACATGGTTGGAAAATGGCAAGTTTTAAACTTACATTTTCCTCTCATTTCGCGTAAAAAGGTTACCCCTTCCCTTTTATATTAAACTTCTAAAGCCCTCTCTTATACCACGGTCCCACAAGCAGACAACACAAACGTCCCGTAGATGAAGCCGCTGCAGCTGAAGAAAGCTTATTTGAAATACTGCCCTCTTTCCTAACATGTGCGATGTGCTAATGTGTTGCAGTTTTATTGACAAAATCGATGGTCTTTCTTGAACCCGTATTCATCACATTTTGATTTCAATTCGGTCTAGTTAGAGGAGAAGAGAGAAATGCGAGTCACTACAAAAGTCCTCTTATTAAGGAATATCCAAAACACACAATTCTGTTCTAGGCCAAGAACGACCTCGTAATACACCTTAACGTTGTGCGTTTCGCTCGTCTTTCTCCCAGGTCACAATACGAACTGGAAAAAAGACATATTGCGCAAGGGCAACAACTAAGGTGCCATTGTATGTTACTAAGAGTGTATTATCATTGTCTTAAACTTTTCTCACCCCCAAAATTTATGTCGGCCTCCCCCGGAAGCTACCCCGCTCATGAAATCTTGTCTGGCTACGGGACGCCCTGTTCCCCTCGCAATTTATTTTATGATGATTCAGGCCGTATTGAGTGATTTTGCATAAATTTAACAATTTAATACAACAATATTTTCAGAGTTAAAGAAGAATTCATATACATGAATTAGAACGCTAATAATTATGCTAAATCTGAAATGACTATATCTTTCTTCCAATCTAAGTGTGTGGGGGCTGCTTTCAATTGGTGGCTGGGCGCCTTTTGCTGAAATTCGAAGCACATTTGCCCCCAGACTGAAATAAGTGTTGACCGAAAAAGGCAAATGCTCTGCTTGAATGGAGGAAGGCTACAACCTCCCCGGCGTCGTTTCCCAACGCTTGTAATATTCACCTCACCCAATCGTGTTGTTCATGATAATCCCTAAATGTTTGGAAATGGTCAGTCTGGACTGAAAAATTGCTGCTGTTGTACTGTAAACCTATACCGGGTACAAAAAAAAAATCTGCAGATGTGACATTAACTCTGTTTTCTATTATTACGCAAAATTGAACAGCTGGCCTCTATGAGGCCCCGAAAGGCCTCGGCTGAAAATTCAGAGGCCAGAGAAACGAGTTCGAGATACACCCCAGGGGCCGCGAACGATGCCTCAAGATTGGCTTCGAGACCCCCTAAAATGGTCCGCAGGGAGAGATATCTGAGTTTCAGGAGTGGGGAAAATGATTTTAGGGGCGAGACATACTGAAATATTAAGCCAACCTTTATTTTAGATTATCTAGGGGAATACAATTTTTCTGACTGGGACTGGCTCCCCCTTCCCCCCCCCCCCCCATTTACCCTTGGCTACGGGCTTGGATATTTTTCACCACTTGAGTCAAATATTTTTTTCCTTCAAAACTATCCTTACGGCTCTCATTGCTCATGCCTAACAGTCATCGTCTGTAAATGCCGTAATCTGAAAGCAATTTTACAAGTTTGTCAGCACTGAAAGACTTTCCTTTGAAATCCTTTGAAGTGTGATGTGTGGACATAGCTAGAATGGGAATCGATCGAAAATATGACCTGGCATTTCTCGGTACTGATACTACATATGCAAATAACTACTGGGAAAATCCCAATTAATGAGCCTGAAATTTTGCAGCCGATACTAAGCTAGGCACGTTTCATTTTTTGTTAGGGTTACTTATCTCAAAGGAAGAAACTCTGTAAAAATTTTGTTTTCAAAAGTCCTCCAAAAGTAATTTCCTAAATAAAATACTTTACGCTATACTTTACGTTATATTTTATGCTTTGAATTGTAGAAAACATGTGCATAAATTAATCGTTAAATGTATTCAAAATATTTAAAAGATAACCAATACAAGTTATTTTCACTGTCTCCAAAGTGGAATGACCGACGATTAAATGGTAGGTTATGTTTATTCATTGTAAGCTTGGCAGCCTGGTTTTAGTCACAGTTCCGAGAGACTCAAAACCGCAGAGATTCAGTGTACTGTGTGAGTGTACCACTCCGTGGTCGTACAATATCTCACCAGTATTTCTCGTTTAGTTTTGGGAAGACAACGTCGGACATACCTCACTAAACATCTTGAGTTGATCTCTAAAATATCTGGGATCTTTATTTACCGTGATCATAACTATTTTGGCTTAAATTGGAGTCGCAACAGCAGGCAGTTTGTCTGATCGTTCCAGGTGTTCTTGCTAGCAACACTAACGGAGTGGTATTCTCGCACAGAACGCTTTGTTGTCTACCTGTCAATTGTGCATCATTGTGTTGTGAGTTACGAGGCCTTGTTTGAGCAGAATAAACCAGCTCACCTCGCCTACATTTTTGTGGGGACACTGCTCGTGGAATAAGCCTCAACGGCCCGAGTTTGTGCTAGTATTTTTGCTTTTCTCGTTGCAGTTGACTGTCTCAACGAATGACACCAGACTACCAGCCTTGTGTGTTGTATTTGTGTCCACATCAGTATTGTCGACGCCGCACGGTAACACTTAACGTTTCATCTATTTATCCGTGCAGTTATCTGGCCATTTCTTGGAGCCAACATTTTAGTTAGTACTGTACGACAGATTTTTAACCTCAATGCTTACCATCGATTTCGAACAACATATACTTTAGTCGGGTGGACATTCAGGAGGGTGCCATTCACATATTTACTAAGGGAATTTGAATGCGCATCCACATGCCTCCCCGGGAAATGAATGGCGCTCCCCATCCACGGCACCAAGTCCGTAGAGTAGCTGAGGGTTCATCCGGCACCGCTCGTACTAGTCAAGACGACATAGAACGCCTTCGTTCCGCGTTGAACACCCTGTATACATCGGGTTGGTATCATGGGGCCATGACGTACAAAGACGCCAAGAAGAAACTGCGAGAAACAGACAATGGCACTTTCCTTATACGTGACAGCTCGGATGCTAACTATTTATTCGCTTTAAGTGTCAAGACCCCTCGGGGTACCACCAGTGTTCGGATTGAATATGACCAAGGAAAATTCAGTTTGGACTCAGATGATGCAATAAAGAGTAATGTTCCATCCTTTGACTGTGTAGTTGGACTTATTAACCATTATATCGAGCTTTCGAAGGCCGAAGAGGCTAAGTCAATTGACAGTAATGGAAATACAGAGAGCAAGAAAAGGAGAAAGGGTAGTGGTCAATTTGTTTGGTTGGAACCATCGGGAAGGAAAGACACTGAGGCTGCAATCAAAAAACCTCTACGTTCGGACGTTCCATCTTTACAGCATTTATGTCGGTGTACAATAAATAGCCAACTCAAAGAACAGGGCAAGATATTAACATTAGACCTTCCGGGAAAACTGAAGAGCTACCTCATGGATTATCCATTCGATCAATAACGAAAAGCCCTCAACTGTCCACGAATACAAGACGAACAAAAGACGGATTCATTGCACCGTGTTCGTGAGCACCCTTGCCTATGGAGAGATTTCTTCAAAGTGGATGTTGGTCCAGAAAAGGAAGAGAAAAAAGGGAGAAGAAAGAAAGAAAAGATTGATTTAGTGGTTGGAAACTTCACAAGTCGAGAGGAAACGATGGAGCGAAACGCTGTGGTTCGAGATTAGGTGCAACTGAAGTGAGGTAAAATGAAATTGCAACTGATGGGCTGCAGTCTCTTTCATTCCGATCCATGACACACAGAGGTTAAACCAAAGTTCATCTTTTGTTTTAAACGTTTTCATTTGCTAAGGTGCATGGAACAATTCCAAATTGTATTGTTTGCGTGTTTGTTTGTTGTTTAAGTGTTTGAAATGATGGAGGATCACACATTTCCTTGTGCATTTTGTTTTATAGGTAGTTTTCTTTGTTGTTAAAATTGGCAACATTGTTACCACACTCTTACATTCTCAGTGATTTTGATAACCACATGTGCAAACGCCTGATTTGCCAAAACTACATCTATAGTATTTCGTATTTTCAATATAGCTTAAATGATGCAAGTGGAATATAAATTTTCATTGGTGAATTTGAACGTTAAATCGAATGAAACATCGTTTACCTTATGTAATAATTTCAAACAATCTCTTAGAGGATTGTGGCTGGGATCTTCTACATTCAAAACCGACATTTTACAGTTGAGATTTTTTTATGTACGTAACTTGCCTCGAAAAAAGCGATTCAAGCTGCAATAAACAGAGTGAATCCATCTTTATGGTACCAACCAAACCACTTATTTCTCTTAAAAACCTCATAAAAATTATTATACCAAAGATATACATAGTGTGAATATACTCATCGTGCACCATACGTTGATTTTTTTTTAATTTAACGTTCTCAGAGCGTCAAAGTATTTTCTAGCCGTAAAGTTTAAAATGTTGTATCAAATGAGATTTACAAGATCGAATGTTTGTAAGACATTGTAATCATTTTAATATTTAAGAAATTTTAACTTGTAAAAAAGGAATTAATACAAGTTTTATTAATTCTTGACTCATGGGTTGTTCACAACAAGGGTTATAAATATTTTCCATCCAGCAGCATGCCTCGTAAGGTATCTATATAGCAAGGTATAGCCTATGTTGCTCAATGTTATTTCAAGAAACTATGAGCCTGGCGTAGCCTATGTTTATATTGTAGTACGCGGCTTATGAAGGGGAAATATTTGTTTTAACGATTAAGTATGTTTGTGCCATGTGTCATGGCAAACATCCTGCTCTATTTCCAAGCAGAAAGCAAAGATTAATTCGAAATTGTGATGGTAGTTTATATTATAATTGAATCCCCGCAACAATCTTGGAGAGTTTCCTAATTGGTAGAATATCGAGGAAAGCATTTTACCTTTTGTTTACACGTGATCGGTGTTTTTTATCGCAATGATCGGTGTTTTTTTTTTTTTTTTTTTTTACAAAGTGAAGTTTTTAGTCCATTTGAAACTTTTGTAGCAGCTTTATCAATGAATATATTGGACTGTGGAGGTAATTCTTTGTGCCCTAATAGACTGTCATACCTTTTCAGGCGTTGGTGGCCTTGTGCCATCACAATGCAGAGCTATGGTCGTCTGTGGTAATCGGTTTTCCAAGAAGTGGGCAAGGTGAGCTGCATCGTAATTAAGCACCACGAATGCCCTAAGCCAGTTGTTGTTTGCCTAGAATTAATAAAACGGGAAAACCGCACGTTGTTTAAACAGGGTCAGAGGTCTCGAGTGCAGCCTTAACCATTCAGCGGACATCGCTGATCAATTAATTTGTTCCTCATTCTGTTCCTAGACAGGATATATGTGTAAGAAATGTGGGTGTGTGATCCTTCATTGTTTTGTCAAAAGTGGTGTCGTTGGTACTTCAAATTCCGAGGTAGCGAGATAATTGTTTCAATTCGGCTTCCTCCTTTCTGCGAAAATTGTATGGCCTGGTAGCTTAGGAACTTGAGGCTGTGAGCCACAGTTTGTCTTATTGTGTGTGGTCAAGAGTTGTTAGACCACCAACCGAACTAAGGCTTTTTAGGGGTCCGTCTACACCTCGCCCCTCCTAAGTCGGGATAGAAGAGGTTTTGTTTTGAACCTACAGGCCAGACATTGTGTTGTAGGCACAGTGGTTGGTAATTGTGTGTTTGTCTGTTTGTCTGTCCGTAGAAGCATCTTTGTAAAATATATGTACAGAGTTTGTAAATTTGAAGAGATTTATATATGCACTAGTGACTAAACATACTCTGCATCGAGTGCGTAATATTTATTGACATGAAAATGACCAATATATATTAGTTTCTATTGAATTTTTAAGTTCCTTATAAGTATACAAATATAAAAAAAATATATAGCCTTGTTGGATTTGAGAGAGAGTCAAACCACGCCTGTTAGTTATCATTTTCAATTTATCGTGTCAGCTAGCTAGTTTACCATAGCCTGTGGGCACGGTGAACTGTTGGAGGTATACCGCGGAGCCATGTTGGGTGACTATACCCTCCATGGCAGCTGTCTGCTTAGGCAACAATCGACATAATCCCGTTCCGCCAACCCAGTAAACTTTCATTTATCACGAAATGATATAAGGTCAAGTGCTGCCCCCTGGACCTTTAAATTTTTAAATTTCACAGCTTGTTAGAACTGTTGCTGGGTTCACATTTATCAGCCACCATCTCTCTTAGCAAAATAAATTCATTGGATTCGCTGACTGCAAAGTAAAAGCACTGTTTCTTATAACTCAAACATAAGAAGTCCAATACAGTTTGTTATTTTCACATGCTCAAATAAAGTATGAGAACATCTCTTTGAGGGACTTAAGTTTCCACCCAGTTTCACTTGAAATGTTTTATCACGCAGTTTCACTTGGAAATAATGTTTTTGTTAATTTTGAAATAAGTTTCGTAGCATTTAAATTTTCTGAAAAACTGTGTTGATGGAATTGCTATTTGGGGAAAACTGTGATTGATGTAACCTCTTAATTAATATGCCCCCGCATTTTCTATAAAACCCATGGATATACAGTACGCTGTTTTCCACAAGAGGTACTTTCCCCCGACGCCTAACATCATAATTGCTAATTGTTCCTTTTTGTCGGTGCATTCACACGCAGTGACTGATTCGTAGAACAAGCCGTTCCTAATTTCAGACCGCGAAGTCATCAATTTTGTCAACCGTGCTGCTTTGTAAGCCAACCTGTTTCTTAGTAACGATTACCGAACACCTAGTATGCCCATTATGCATTGAAGTACAACGTTTACGTCGTGTGCCACGCGTGCTGGGTCTGTCCAATAGGAATTCACAATTGCTGTATCTTTTATGGGAACGGATGAAAGGGTTTATAGAATTTTCTTCCCTGAAAATCTCTGATTTCGCAATGCTTTTATTATTTTTTCACGGTGGAAAATTGTTTCTTTGTGATAAAAAGTTATTGGCAGATAAAGCGGTGGAAAAGTTAGTTCTCTGCGGAGAAGTGCGCTATTATACATGACCAACTCTTTACATGTGTAGGAATTCATACACGAGGAAGGTATACTATTCCCAAAATAGGTGGGTTTAAGGGGGGGGGTATATTGAAATGGAAAGTAAAAAACATTTCAAATTCGGTATTTTTATATTTGAATATAAAGCTAGTCCATTTATGTAATATTTAGACTCGGTGGATCGTAACTTCTTAAGGTCGTAAAGGTACCGAATGTATAATGAAGACTTGACGCAAGTTCAAGTTTACATCTTGGTGTTCACCTTAGAATATGGTGGCTCTTAAGATACATAATGACAGAAGGTAACTATCTCGTTTGTAACGGAATAGGCACTTAACGATAAATGTGACAGTTAAATATCTTAAATGGTACACTTTGTTGCTTGTATTAATGAGAGGAAATGGTAACAGACATACATCTCCTCAAATTGTTAAGTTCAACTTGTTTTCTTTGTTTTCTGTACTGACGTCATTATGACGTACTGTTCTCAGGTGCTTGTAAGTTATTTGTACCGAACTATATTTTTTTCTCGTGCTTTTAATGTGACCTCAAAGAGTACGTTCCTGTGTGATGATATAGCCAAACATGGCGTGCAGAATATGCAAGACGAACGGTAATAAAAAAGAAAAAAATTATAAAAAAAAATATGAAAGTTATCTCAGTGTTTCGTTTTTCTTTACTTTTACTTTTTGCTTAAAATTAAATTATTTTTAAAAAGTCATTTAAGCCTGTGGATTACCATTTGGCTTGATGACATGATTTTCACTGAAGTAAAACAGGTACACCGTGCCCTTTCTACCCCACCTTGCCCTCCCCTTCCTGAGCGATCAATACCAAGGGTCATGTGTTACTATAAAGGGGGCTCTTTTTAAATGCTTTGGAAAATTTTGCCCCTCTCAAAACGTTAACGGGGGGATTTGGGGTCAACGGGGACTATTTTGATACTTTTTGACAATCACTTTGGAGGGAGATTTACAGATGGATTATAGTGCCCGCATGAAGTGGGACTAAATATTCAGCTTCAGCATCTGAAACGACGGTGCGCAGCACAAACCACGTTACGCAGAAAAGGTGGATAGGAATATCGGGCAAGGGGTGGGCTCTCTCCAGCTTTTTACGAGGAGTCTCCAACATCAGAGCTTACCAATAGTATTATCCTAGAAAGCCGAAGAGTGGCAACTTGTATCAGCCCGAAAACAATGTTAACAGGAATTTAGAAATAGCCCTAGCTACAGCAACACCCTGCCAACTGCCAAAACATACTCAGGAATAGCATTAGAGTTATAAATACAGTTGATGACTGCACTTTGATTGACATTCATTTAAGCAATAGCCTGTAGCTACACTCTGGTTAGTAAACAATGACTTGTACAGTCAGTTGTGTTCCCAATCTAAGCTCACACATAGTCACTATGTGCCCTATATATATATATATATATATATATATGTATATATATAGATTGCATATATCAATAGTAGGTGAAAGAGTGTTCGATGCGTAACCAGAGCTTTGTATAAATAAATACAATATACACCCAGTTTATGGACTTATAGCTGCAACTCCGAGTTTCATGCGATCTTCGCAATCGTCAGGC
>WURT03001785.1:0-36360 GCA_009936505.3 Holothuria glaberrima
TATATACCCACAAAACAGCAAGGCAATGTGAATTCAAAACCATAGTTTTTGTCTCGATGCTCACTACCTCGAAAGAAGTTTTTTGACCGGCTAACGCTAACCCTAATCCCTTACTAATTCCTAACCTTATCAAAGGATACAATCAATGCACTGCAATAGTACCAGCCAATCAGAAAATACCTTACAAGACGGTGCGCATCAGTCGTACTTTTTAGATTTTTCGCGCTGTCCAAAATTTATTCAAGACGCTTTTAAATTTAACAAATACTTTTGATAAATTGAATTGCTGGAGTGTCCTTTGTGATTCTGTCTGTTCACATTGCTTTTGTGAACGGTTTATACATCAAGATTTCTCTGTGCATTCCTTTTTAATACTTTTATTTTTGTGTTCTCGATGTCGAAATCGTGCCCTCTATTAAAAGTACGTACAACTCTGGATAATACCTTCAGCCTTATTGAACAATTCACGACAAGATCGAAATGTGTTATTTGTTGCAAAATGATGAATCCTATGAAGACGTTTTAATTAGGTTCAATTCACTTAACGCTTTGTATCCTTAACAAATTTCAAACAATTAAAAATTATTTTTATTTTACAAGAACAATTTTCTGTAAACAGACAAGTAAACAAAAAAAAACCTGTCCTAGTTTAATTGTGGGGAGAATTCTATGAAAACACGTTTTGTGTATTTTTCTCTCTTGTGCCATAACTTTGTTTTGACTTACTTCCATTCGACAAAAAATATTTTATACATACTTCCTGCTGCTATAAGCAATGATACTTTACCAGAATTATAATTGAAAAATAAGTCTTGCTTTCAGTAAAGCATTAGTATAAACGTTTTGTAACGTAATGTAACGCTCCTTTAGGTTGATATGAATGAACTGTAATTGAAAACGAATAGATTATATTTGTGATTTTCGCAGTTTTCCTGGATAGTCAGCCTTTTCTTCAAAGCTGTTCCTTATCCGAATTGGATTTATGTCAAGCATTTGAAGAGAAAAAGCGAGGTAACATTTTAGTATGCCAAACGACTGCAACAAGACCAGCAGTTCAACTTTTATGGTACAAATTACATGCAGGTGAACGTGATAGGGTAGACGAGTTGCGATCAAATTCCTCATTGAACTCAAGTACAGGGTTGTTTTTGTCTTATTCTGTGTTAGAGCTTGACAGCAGCAGTTTTTCAATGCAGTATATTACTTGCAAAGCGTTAGGTCTGTCTGTTGTTGACACGAAAGAAGTGAGTATATTTGTAGAAGGCGCTAAAAATGTACAAACGGTGTCAGAAACAGACAAACATATCTATAAAGGATCCCCTTTAAACGTACGATGTTCAAATGAAATTAACGCGCTCAGTACATGGAAGTTAACTTATCGGAACAACACAATAACAACTTTAAAGAGGAGCTATCCTAGTGAAGAGGGTGGTGATTGTCAACATGTTGCAAATTGTTATGTGCAAAAGGACGGTTCATTAACAGTAGAAGATGTAACTCATGAAAATGAAGGCTCCTACGAGTGTTCATATAGTAACGGAGAGAGGAGTGGAAGAAGTATCACACATTTGTATGTCTTATGTGAGTATGATTTTTTTTCTTTTGATGATTAATTCTCTCACAAACTTTTACAGGTAAAATACGAATTGTTTTGTAACGTCAAGAATATTTCCAACTTTGCTGCTACTAGAGTTTAGCTTCCGGAAGAGTTTGTCAAGTTGATAAACTTTACAATGAATTGAGGTTTAGTCATTTGCACATGGGTAATATTTGGAATAACATTATAAAACCCTGCATTGATACTTGTTACCATTGCAAAAGGTGTCAAACAACTTAAAATATATTACACTGAATGTAATTAAATTATCCAGAATTACTGTAAAGTTCCTTGTGGACAATATGCTAGAAAATAATACGTTAATATATCTAAGTCGCTGGGTGATGAAATTATGGGTCCATTTACCTTTTTTTCAAACAAAGTGACACCGAATCCAGAGAAGATAATTATTGAAGGATGCAAGGAAACAAACGATTGTACAAGAAATGTCGGACGTACCGGGAAGCTACAAGCAATCATTTTGGAAGTTCGCCCTGTTGTTGAACTAACATGTGAAGTTGATGGAGCTTCAAAATCAGCGGCTTTTTTATTTAATCCTAAAATTGAATTTGAAGAAAATTCTGGTAGAGGAACCTTTAACATCATCTATACGGAGGAATATGAAATACAGCCTTGCAGCAAACCGGTGCACATTGTGTGCAAAGTGTCTCAGGGCTTTGCGCACGATACTTTACCCTCTTCAGATGTTTACCTTGTCACAGGTGAGATTTGTGATGACAATTGTTATCATTTGAATTGCTAATAATTCTTCAGTAACTGTGCAATAGGAAAGGAAATTCTGTTTACAGAAAAAGGTATAAGAAAAATGAAATGTAATTCAAAGAAAGAAAAAGACCTAACTTTCAACGATGAAGAAAGATTACAAAAATGTAGTTTTAAGAGCTCGGCATTAGTTGTTGCTAAGTCTACGGTAGTTCAGTACACATTAAGCTATTAATTTGGATGGGAGATCTAACAGTCCTTTGCATGACTTGATAATTCTCTAATATGTAAACCAGGTGGTTGAATAAGATCACTACGTCATAGAAAAACAAAAACATGTTTTACCTCATTGATAAGAACTCTAAACCGTTTTAATAAACGTTGATATGCAGTATGTGAGGGATAAGTTTCATCTCATTTGATTGTCGCTGGTAGGGTGGAGCAGACACGACTGGACACACGTCTAGACAATCAGACGTACCTAAGCCTTGTTAGTTCATTGCAGCAACATGAAACCCTGGAACAAATCTAAATTATTAACAAATACAATTAAAGTAGGTGTTGTTTCTTTGCCTCGTCTATCTAGGAGCGTTATCTACATGTGCATTGAGGACTTTTAGCTAACCACAATGTACACGCAGATATTTTCTGTGGTGTTAACTTTTATTTATTACTCGTCTGTTCCAAAATGAATTTTGGAACTTTTTAAAAACGGACATCGGTGGTCAATATGGAGGGTGGTTTACTTCCCCTACAAAATATTTTAAGCAAAAAATTCAATACCACTTTTAAAATATATTGTGTGAGCGATTGAAAACTATGATATTATGTGGAAAGATGTGTTTTTTGTATGATTATATGTTTCTTTAATAATTATTTCTCTCTTTTCAAAAGTTACTTTAAAAAGTATTTTCTCTAACCTTTGGTGTACATTTCTATACAGCCTCTAGCAATTGTGAAAAAAGAGGTAGGTCTGGGCTCGTAGTCTTTCTGATAATACTTTTTCTCATAATACTCGTCGTACCTGTTGCTGTGGTGGTTTACCTAAGAAGAAGGAAAGGTAAGATTCTTCTAAAGCTAAAACTGCACTTTCTTGTTCGGTGTTGTTCTCAGCGACGTCTTTTCATTAAAAAAAAAAAAGATTCAGCTTGCATTTTACGTAATTATATTTGTAATGTCCCAGGAATTCTGCTAAAGCCACTCGTAGGACATTGGGAGCTAGGTTGATAATTTATATATTTCGTTCTGATAACGCAAAATTACGATCCTTGTAGAAATTCTGGAAAACCGGAACAAAGATGCAAACCAATTAAACCATTGTGATAGTAAAAATTGTAGCATGTATGTCTCCTGTGGGGTGGTCTTTGCGCGGAACGTAAACAGGGCCTGAGGTCTCAACAGGAGTGTGGAACAATCCTTTCAGTGGGTAAACGTACTTTGTTTCTATTTTATTTGTTTTAAATACAATAGCACTCATTGCAAAAATATCCTGTCTGATAGTATTGACAATTAATGTATGGCAATACGGATAACAACGATACACCTATGTTCAATTAAAGTTCCAGAAATTAATTTCTAATTACGAGTGTGAGTTACTGCATTCTGTGTCATTGAAAGTACCGTATTGTCTCGCTTCAAGGCTTGTGCACTTCAGAAACTTCAAGGCAAAACCGGTGTTTAGCACTGTGTTTCTTCTCAGTGGAAGATATAAACGGGCCTGCCCAGTAGCCAGCTTCACATTTTTAGAGGGCAAGTGTAGTCATTGGGGGGCATAAAAGATTCCACAACATTAATTATTATGCAGTTTCAATTTTCATCTGGGGGCAGAAACATTTTGGGGGGCATTGCCCCGAAATGCCCCACGTGGCTACGGCCCTGGGTATAAACCTTACTATGCTCAACGCTCACAGTTATTTACTTTGTAAAATTTTTGCCAAAACAAAAGCCCGACGAAGATTGCATTAAGTTTTGATCAAAATACAAGTGCACAGCGATTATGTTTTGTCAGCCTTTAGTCTCAAATGATCAATGTTAAGCACATACCATACTTGGGACTATTTTATGGTGTATATCATACTCAAACAGTCATTAAAGTTAGCCATCAACGTGTACAAATATCAGTCCCCTTTAGGAAAAGGTGACAAGCAATATTTTGCCGTGGACTTTTATACAAGGTTTTTGTCTTCCCTTACGTCAACAATTCCTCCACATTCAGATAATGGACCAAAATATTTTGCTGATTATAAACGTATATTTTAAAAGGTAAAGCTTTTGGTTTTCCTTAAAAAGGATACTCTTCAGTTCTACAAAGTATGCCACTGGATAAAGACACAAAAGAAGGGGAAACGAAGGATAGCAAAGAGGAAGAAAATGAATACAGAGTACAAGGAGATGGAGAAACTTCGGAAAACAATTCGAATGTTACGAAAGACCTGCCAGAGGAGCTGCCAGTTGTGACGGAAAATGAACATTCAGTTTGTACTTCTTATTCTAAAATATTTCTTGATTATTCTCGACTTAATGGTAGAGTATCTCCCAGTTTACCACAAACATCAAGACTGTTTTGTGCAATATCTTGGCTTCGGTAGCAATAGATAAAAAATAAGCCAATCACCCCGTTTAAAAAGGGTCTCTGCTGTCCTTTAAAACAGCTTTTATACTCACTGAAGCTGCCTTGTTACCCTTAACAGATAATAGAATAAGATGGGTAAATAATGTCAGTTGATAGAAAAATTAATTTAAAAGCTACTGAGATTTTTTTGCGTTGATTGGATGCAAATTTGTTTTATTTTTTCCTGTTCTGCTGATGCTCGGTTTCCTGTTAAGTCTCTAATTTAAAAGATTCGTCAAGACAATATATCATTTTTCCCTGAATTCACATTTTATAAGATATAGAACATGCACTCTAGTAAATATTTTTTTTTTCATTTTTCAGTCTGAACTTGATACTGGTTTCAGAGCGTTTTGTAAAGATGTGCGTGAAACAAAGGTAAATTCAAAAAGCATTTTACGTGGCAGTAGGAAAACCATGTTTTCAAAGTTGGTCTTGGAGGGATCGACATTGGAGAAATTTGATTTCCTTTTGCACAAGTACTAAAGAAACATTTCGCAGAAATGCAATTTTCAGAATTTTGACATCAAATGAGGAATAACTTTTATTGTCTTTTAAGAGGAATGCACTAGGAAGTGTAGGAGTACAAAAACACTCCAAATGTGTGCCTATTTTTTATGTTGGTGAGGTCTATTTCTCTACATCCGAATATGCTCAAGGCAAACATAAAATTAGTAACTATGATATAGTTTAAAATGAAGCTAAGATCACAGATAGCTACTTCAAGCAACGCTGGCTATGGTATATAACCATCGTGGTCGCTATTTATTAAATATAAAAGTGATAACTGAACATTTTTTCATGTACATTTGTTTTATAAGGTAATGTTTTTTCTTATTTTAATTGTGTGTCAGTAGTAAATATATATGATGTACTTTTCTTGCTGACGTAGGCAGTTCGTGCAAAACTTTTTGAAGATCTTATGGGTTTGTTCCAAAAACATGATAAGGTAAGGTCACTCTCTTCCTGGGATATTTGAGAACTTGTTACAATGTTTACGAAGATAAATTGATCTAATTTTCAATGTGCCACCCTCGTCCTAATAATTTGTATCACATATTTTATGCAACGTAGTAATGTGAAACTTGTTGCCAGATGCAACAAATTCTGCAAAGGGGAGTAACTATTCAGAAGGTTTTCAATATATTGCAAAAATGTAAGTCGGTTTGTTGTATTTTATAAAAAAAAATTTGGCCAGCAGAGTAATGTTTCGCTTAAATATAATTGCTTTTCATGAAAGTAACGTTGGCTTACAGTTCGAGTTTTTTGGGAAGTAGAGATGTGTTTCCGTGCTTGAAATGTGGGTAAAATTTAAGGCGCTTGACGCAATTGAAACTTGAGGGCGTCTTGGGACAGTTAGAGTCCATGGAATCTGTGCCAATGGTGACAAATCAGGTTTACCCAAAAGGGCCCATACTTTCTAAGACGTTAACACGCGGGAGGTCTGAAACTTTGAAAAGCTAGTAAATGATCATTTTAAAACAGCGCTAGGTGCACACATATCAGGCAACAAAAGTAGCATCGAGACTAGTGTTTGAATACAATTTTATAAGTCTGAATTGTAAAGAGAAGTGCTTTACTCTGTGAGTACATTCAATTAACGATTAGGACAACGATTGTGGAATAAATGTTTGAATTGTTTAATCACCCAGTGATAGTTTTAAAATGCTTAATTCTGTTACTTAAATAAATATTCGTAACGTTACATGTTATAATTTAGCCTTGACCTAAAATCGGAATTTGATAGCAGAAAAACGCAATAAAACAAGTGCAAACACAAATGATTTTAAGCAGGGGTTGGAACGGGAGAAATGTATGGTATGGTTCTTCTCATACCCAAAAGAAGCCCGAATCATACGAATAGTTTATTGAAACAAAACATTTTGACTTGTGATAATGTCATTTAGAAGAATAGAATTTGATCATACTGTTAAGAAATAGACGTAGCTATCAGCACTTACACACAACCAGTGTACAGATGGTATGTAATTTACAGTTTATTACGTCGGCTCAAGAGTAGAAACCCAACTCCTTCCCCCAAAAGAGAGGATCTACTCAGGCCACTACTTTTAGATCACTTTGACATACTTATCGTTTGAGAGGGTGAGGGGGTTGGATAGGCAAGGGAGGTAAAGGTATGCAAGAGGTGTTGGTTTTCATAAAGTAGAGTTAGAGGTAAATATTTCAGTATAGAGAACCTGAAAGTCATTACAGAAACGTGGCAAATCAAAGCACCAAACGTGCCGGGGTGATATCGCACCTAAACATGGAGCATTACTAAGATTTCAGCCCTGGAGGCATAGACAACATTGAATAGAAATCGGTTATGAAACCCTTAGTACCCTCTTGAAATGGCTCTTTAGATTTTAAACATAATGAAAAGACGAACAGTTTCCTCTGATAAAAATGTGTTCATAGTAGGGAGGGTTGGATGAACGGAGCTTACATTTGCAGGAGGATCCCAGATGGGTTTGGTTTGTGTCTTTTTATTTTTTTCTAATTCTCATAATAAGAAAGCCGTACACTGGGGGATAAAAATTACGTCACAGCGTGCTCTACCATCTGTCTATCTTTAATAAGTTTCATGTTTTTGTTTGTTTGTTTTTTTTTTTTTTGTTATTTTTAAATTTCAGGGGAAAGCTGCTGGTATTTTACTTATTGAACGGATGACGTCATCAGAAGACTATATGGAGGTTTTTACATAATTTAAATATCATTTTGAAATATGTATTAAGCCGTCATTAGTAATGATTAATGTTTTAATTTTTGAATACATCCAATGGGTTCGAAATAAGAGAAATAGGGGTCGCTTAGTTATGTCACGTTATAGTTTGGATCTGTGAGAGCTCAAAACTGTTTCTCCCTTCAGATAATAACTTCTTTCTGGTAAAACATCAACAGCTTTGCTATGCGTTTTATTAATACATGTATTCCAGTTCCAGGTTACAACTTGAGCTTTACATTGTTATCTTATCAACAATCTTTACATATTATAGCCATGACGGTTTTAGTATTTAAATATTTTCCTTCAGGATGTAAAGAATACTAAACAATGCCATCACCCCAGCAACTTCCTGTTAATTATTGACGCTATACAATTGGATGAGTTTTAACGATAATTTATGAACTAAGGGCTAGTGTGCATTAATTAGTGTACGTTATGCGCGTAAAATCAACGCGTGTTTTTTAGACGAAATTATGTACACGGCGTTGTCGATTTTCTGTTTAAAAAATGGGATATGGGATACTTACAATACAATTAATGGGACTGTAACTTGATAGCATCGTTGTAAGAGATTCTGAACTCAATCATTGCATTTCTTCGTTTACACTAAGTTAATTTATTGTGCTTGTTTGGCTCTTAACTCTCACCCCAGCTGTGGAAAAAAATTTGTTCGTAATGATGGAGATACGGAAAATTTATATTGAACAATGCTTATTTAGGAGTTAAATAATAAACGGTAACAGCTATGTTAAAAAAGCCGGTGGAAATAGACTACAAGGAGGAAAATTGCATCACGCGCAGACCTCTTTTTCTATATAGTAAGGGATAGGTAAACGTTTGTTGTACTTCATTTTGAGGAATAAATTAAAGCAAAAAGCCAAATAATATCACTGATGATAAAAACTTCAAAGTGGTACAAATATATAAGGTTTTCATTGAAAATTAAGTCAGCTGTAAAACGACTCGGTTCAATTGTTAACACGATTGAGTAAAGTTTACATTACAACTTATATATTGCAGCCTAGCGGCTTTTTCCAAACGTTCAAAATTTCATGGTAAGCAGACATAAGATTAACAGCGCAACATGCATTAAAAAAAAAGTTACTAGCAACCACCATGTTAACCACCGTACCTTGCACTCAAAGGCACGTAGGAAATCCCGTGTCGACAAAGTAGACCGAACAGAGCACAATTAAATGTCCTTATCGGCAAGGAGGACTGGTGTGGCCCGTTGGTCACTTAAGGAGTGTTGAGCGTGCAGAAGCAGTAACACGCAATGTGTATCACTCAAAACTATATGAGAGCACAGACGAAGTGACGCTTACTATATAATGTGATGTTTTATGGGCCTTAATTAAAAAGGAGTGAAAGTAGTAACTAATACACTTTGGGATGACTGCAGGTCAACCCAGATGGACTTTCCTTGCGACACTGAAAAAATAGATGTTATTGCAAACGGATTAGGATAACCAATCATCTGAGTAGATATGATACTGCTTTCACGGTGTAATTTGATGATGGGGGTGAGATACGCAAGTGTATGTATTATTATCTATCTAGTACATTTCATTTCTTTTGATAAAAAAGAAGGGACATTTCCTGTTCTCGGCGTTCAAGCTGATAAATCTGATCAAGTATATTTACTACTCATTAAGCTCATGTATTTCAACTTATTTTTTACGCATCTTTCATTAATCTTGGCAGGAGGTGAAGACACTTTTGGAATATCTTATTGCGCTTATCCCAAACGATTGGGTATGTTGCTTCTTTCAATCTGTCAGGTGTATTTCTATTATTTTAGTACAATTGAAAACTTAAATGAGTCGAAAGTTGTTCCATCTTGCTATAGCATGAATATGGGATTAACTTCATTTATTGTAATATTAGAGATAATTTTGCCAGGAAATATGCACACACCACCAATTTAATTTCAGTCAATGCATGCCCTCGTAGGGTCATCCATAAAGGGTTATTTGAAATCATTCCATAAAGATTTTGTAACAAAGCCGTTACAGTCCTAATACAGTTTTCGTTATCCTAACATTAGCAATGTTTTTGAAAAGACAAGTAGGCTGCTTGTAAAGAACTAAAAAGAATATTTGATAGAGTACTTTCGTATCTCAAGCAAAGCTTCAGGGCATGCCTACGCATTTCATCTTGACGATTGCTTCTTACAGGTACCTATCTTGGACTTTTGTAAAATGTTGGAAGACTTGACAGATAGGAACAAGGTAAAGCTTCTCAAATTAAGGCCCATTGCAAATAAAACAAAATCAGAAAAAAGTCTGTTTTTAAACTACCTTTTAAAAATTTATGAGAAGAGATTTGTCAATAAATTAATAAGATACTGGGCAAGAGAGTGTGGTACTGAAATAACGGTTTAGTTTATTCGTTCTGCATTGCCCTCTTCATCTTGGACTGATATTTGGTATGAACCAGACACCTGACTAACATAAGACTTTATAGATACTGAAATTCTTTTGAATGTTTCCATAGTAATTGGTGTTCATTTCAACAACTAATGAAATGGTTTCATCTCAGCCAAAAAATTGTATTAAATTTCTGAGACTTTCCCGCAAGTTTGAGCGATTTTTAAGTAACTAGGTGCACTGGCAAGACATACGAAATTAACATGTCTGATGTTACCTATTTTATTCGATGACTTAATTGCGTGAAATACACTGTATGTGGATTATCTCTATAAATTAATTCGTTGAACCATACTAATTTATGATTCAAAATGCTACAAGTTAAAAGAGTGTTTGCTTTTAACTTGTAATTTTTCGTTTCAAGCTCTGAAAAGGGAAACGAAAACAAATTTCCAAATATTGCATTGGTTATGCATAACAATAGTAAAACATCTGTTGTTAATCCACAAGAACAAAGCATTAGCTATGGCTGTTTACTTATTTTTGTTCAAAGTAACAAGCATTTTGGGGTTATTTTTTTGTTTCGCCGTTGTTGTTGTTTAGTCTCACTTATACTTTATGTTGATATGACAAAATATTCAAATAAATATCCAAAGGAGACACTATTGCTAATCAATGTCATAATAAGATGACCTTTATAGAAGCTATTGTTTCAGTGAAATTAAGCATTTATTCTTGCTTTTCTTTAAAAACACAAAACCTGCATGAAAAGAGCTGGTAGGTATCCTTTGGATTAAACCAGGTCCATTCCCAACACAAATCTTCCTTAAAGAAAAAGACGTTATATTCTCGCCAGATAAAGTTCAGATGGAATTTAGTACTGATGCACTACATCTTATCATGATACTTGTATATATGTTCTAAACTTCGATTAGATCGTTTTATGTTGTAACTTGAGACGACCTTTTAAGATTATTGTATTTGATAAATGTTTTTCATGATTTTTTTTCTACATTTAGCTGCCAATCGGAGAATTGATGACATGTCTCGTACAACTGCTAAATCGTTCTCAGGTAAACTACGTATCGTAAGAAAATAATCCCGTTGCTAAAACGTCTTTATACGTTTTTCATAGGCAAAGTTCACGCACAATCTGTTAGTTTTTACTAGTTATATCTAGTCTAAACGCGATGGGTTATGCAACCAAGGTCTACATATAATTCAATAATTATAAGTGTATTATTAAAAATCTAAAGCACTTTCTACGACACTTATATTAAAGAAATATCAGGCTGCCCATGCTTATTTATACCAATTACCAAGAGACCTTTAACAAGAGCAAAAGGACAGTATAATTTTCTACAATAAAACCTATTTGAAACACAGCTGTAATACATGAGTTATCTTTTGGTGGTAAAGGTCGCCCGATAAAGGTAATTTTATTGACTGTTCCATTATCAGTCAACCCGATTCGGTTAAGATTAAATATGTGAATATTTTTGACATTTCTAAGCGGCGGATAGGAATGGTTATTTTAAAAAGTAGTCGTGAGTTATTACCTCTTCCGTTCCAAAACCACTCTCCTACATAAGAAACGGTCCAAAACTTTCAACTAGATATTCTGTAACCCCTTATTTACATACAGTTAATTCTTCCGTTAATGAAAAGACCTTTGGTCCTTCTGTCATTCAAATTTGGAACAACTTTGATCCTCAGCTTAAGATCATCTCCTCACTTACCTTATTTACAAAGAAATTCGAATTTAACTCAAAAGCTAAGTAGGTTAGGTGTTATTCATAACATATGTACTTACTCTGTTATGGTTGTTGGATGGTGGGTTGAGGGAGAGGAAAAGGTTGTTGCCTAGGTTTTGTTTTCTTGTTTTTTTTTTTTTTTTTGCCTTTGTTTCCTTTGTTCACTTCTTCGTAAAGATGGCCTACTAAGTGCAAGTATTCCGCATTTCCAGGCTGCCTCCAGCGCTTTTGTATATCTTATATTAGTGTGCATTTTATGTTGTGGGAAATAAATGAAATGAATTAAATGTTGCATTTTGGATACGAAAAAGCCACCACACGATGACCTGAACTCTTTTAAAATAAGTCAGACCATCATGATGTCAGGAGCACACGATTTTGATATTCTGTCCTTTGGAGGGCAGCCATTTTTTATTGTTGGTGTAGTTCTACCTAACTTTCATTATTTATATAGTTTTCATTTATTATCTGTAAATATATCTCAAGTTATTACTTTCTTTAAATGTTGAATATTTCTCTTCACATCCTTTGTATTAATTATATGTGTTCACGTACTACTAGATTTTTGCTGAACCGGAAACGTAAAATGCTCTTAGAAAATTCCTCAGTGCTCTTTTTTACTTTCCGATGACAGTTCTCACGAGGAGGAGAAGGATAGACCAAAGATCAGTAGTTTAATAAGATGGTATCATATAAAAGCAGTTTTTGATTTGAACTTTGACTTTCTGGAACAATGTTTGATATGCTGCATGTGATCAGTTTTTCGGTGAGAGGTGAGTTAACAACAATTGTATAAATGAAACCACTTTTAATAAAATGACGACCAGCCATGACAACCAGATGAAGTTAAAAAACACAAGGACTGCTTCATCTAGAGTTTGATAAGGAATTGCAATTTAGAGGTATCACTATTTTCAATACTCTTTGTTTTTACAGATTACTTTAACAACCTTTGTACAAGTTATGGGAAACTTCTTGAAAGTGGGCAAGGTATGTATATTTTGCAACAGAAATAATTTAATATTTTAATATCTCGAGATTGGTGAATAATTGAGGATGCACTGCGATATAACTTACGATAAAATTAGGATACATCAGTGCCAAGAGGCCTATAAATCTAGACACCATAAAGACGATAAAGGTTTGACAACTGTGTTTCAAAAATGTATGTACTTAAGTATGAACAAGGTGAAAAACTAGACGGTTTCTCCAATAATCTCCTTTCTAATACAAATAATTATCTCTCCTTTACTCTTTTCATAACTACTCAGGTTCTGTCTCTCTCCAAGTCTCTTCCTATTCTCAATTTTTTTTTTTTCGCCCAACCCCTTCTCCCTTAGGTTTGGTCACATGCTGTATAAAATGTTGGCGTTATTTCATACCACGTACTTCCTGTTCTCCCTGGGACCAGACTCCCATTCTAATTAATCCAAAAGGACGTTTTGGGCTTAATAACGAGAAACGTTTTCTTAAAAGTAGCATCTGACAGAAAGCTTGCGTTACTTCTTCTCTAACTCTAAATTTTTCAAAGTAATCTGAGACAAAACACAAAAGATTGACTCAAATATTTCCATTTCAAGTCACCGACTTCTATCTGTGGACTTCTTATCTTCTACCAAGCCTTGTCTGTGTTTACATGGTTCCCTTTGACATCACAATTACCTTGTAGTAGAGCTATGTAACTAGCAAAATATGTTCACAAAGTTGGTGGATATCTGGTAAGCAGGATTAGTGTGCTTTCCAAGTTAGCCTATTTAGTGTCACAACCAAATTGTTTTTAAAACTACGCAACTAAAAGATTATACATATCTTTTTCTTGCAACTTTTAATATCGAAAGTACAATTACGATGACTCAAGACACAAATGAACAATAAAAATTTTCCAATCTTCTTTCTTAATAGACGGATGACATCACGATAGTGTCGAATTTGAAAAACTTGCTATTGCAGGGAAAAGTATGTTGTAACCTTTTTTTTTAGTTTTTCTACCAAGACGTTACATACGTGCGTAGCACCTTTAGCGTTGGTAGCAAATATCTATTACGAACGTTTCTTCTATTGTATGATAGCTAGTAGGAAACAATGAACTGTTCTTTTGCTTTTCGGTCGTCGATTTGTATAATATGTTATTACTATCGGAAGAAATGTTCGTATTTGTAAACTCAGTCAAGTTATGACTATTTCTCTTTGTCAAGTACGTGTCATGCACATACCTTTTTGCATACTGTTTAATATTTTGCATTTCGTTTTACCATCGGGTTGCTGTTTGGACAGGACTGAACAATTTCTTTGTAAGGACAGTGTCACAGATGGGATAAAGAAATTTTGTTGATATAAGTGCAACTGTAACATTGAAAAGCAATGTTTTTACGACAAATGCAAAGTCTGATAAAACTTTGATTGAAATGTTTAGTCTTGCACTACTAAAACTAACTTAATTTTTTACTTACTTAATTTGGCGTTTCTGCTGCTGTCATGCCAGCAGCATGTATCATCAGGAGGCGACAAACATTCGTTTCGAATATTTCAGCAAGAAGCATACTTGCATTTCCGTTTGATGCTAAGTATTACTTTTGCAATTGTCAGAGTTACAGTAGGGTTGGACTAGGTTTTCAAGGATATCAATTGCGACTTTCAAATGTCAATTCTCGTCATTCTAGACAGTTCCAATTCTCCCAACTAAGCAGCTTATAGTTCCTCTCATAATTGTGTAAAGTTCCTCCTTGTGCAGACTCCCTGTTTTATTGCTTAAGGTTATGTTCTGATAAGCATACAGGGTTATATTGTGTAATCCAAACACTCTGAATTGTGTGGAAGGTGAGCTACTCTGCATCTGTTGAATTTTCAAAGTTTGATGTCAATCAAAGAGCAGTGACCAACTGAGAATTTTGATACCCCAACACTTAAAATATACTTTGGGGTGACGAAGTTTTCTCTTTAAAGTATTCCTCAAAAGAAGTGAAGGAACTGAAAGGTGGTAAAATTGTCCACAAAGGTAGACACGTTCTTCTCGCATAAGTTTAAAGCCAATCTGATAAGCATAATAAGCCGCAACATCCTGTCCTTACCAAAGGCAGCTTCCTGTATAGACAAAAGGAAAAGTATTGATCATAACATGTAAAACTGTTGAAATTATGGAATACCTGTATTTTAGATGAAAATCGCAGAAACCTGGTCAAAAGTTTTAATGTTTATATTACTCTTCACACATAAACAAACACAAAACAATTGAACCGATCGCATGTTTCATGTGCCTAATTGCTACTTACTTTTGATATTGATTATTTTGTAGATAACTTTTTATATACGTTAATAATGCCTTAGATAAAAGGAGAGGAATTATTGTTATGTAAGTTTACTTCTGTTCTTGAAGTTGTAGAAGATTGCCTTTAAGCAAGATTATTTTCAGATCAACCTGATTTTTTTTTCAGATATCTAAAGGTGACTTTATTACCAGTATCCTCACATATTTGAGTTTATACAAGGTAATATTGATAGATGGTATAATTATTAAAACGCATCATGCCATTGTAAAGAGCAAGAGTACTGCTATTCAACATAAAAAGACTGAGAAACGAGCTTAGTTAAGTACATTTAAGAAAGCGAGGTCGCAAAGTTTAAAAGTTCATGATGAATCGATATGTTATGAATGATGTTTGCTTTTCATTTGTGCCTTTTAAACAAAGCTCTTCCTGTCATAATTGGAACTCTGGCCGTTTCCTACACTTTACTATTTTTTTTTAATCCAAATGTAATTTCGATTAGAAAATGTGAGATAAGATTAAAAACTAGTCCAAAAAATGAACCTTTACTCTTTACATAATGTGATTCAAAATTGAGTGCAAAAATATAAACACATAGATTAAAGGTTCTCAAAATGTCTGGAAAAAACTTTTTTGAGAAAAGTATTCAAGTGAAAATACATTGTGTCATCGTGTGCCTTAAACGTGCTGTTTTCCCTATAATCTAATTACTTTATCCCAGGGTATATTTCTTTCGGGCGTTTAATGCAGTTTAGACAAAGAATAGGTTGACATTTATCAACACGAGTCGTTAAAATATGTAGATTAACTAGGAATCCTTTCCACGGATATTGAGACTTGCCAGTCTGATGTTACGCTTGCGGTCTTAACAAATTGGTAAGGGCAAATATTTGATTGTGTAGTTTACTCAAAATTGCACATTCAAAAGTTATTTGTAACAGTTACTGGTTTTAAACCAAATAATTTGATTGAACCACCTTTATGCCAAATTCTTATTGAAATGATGTTCAATTTATACAGATGAAGAAGGAGACTATCTTGCAAATAATCCAAGATGTACAGAAAACTCCTTTTGAGGTAGGTTAAGGTCTTTATCACGCTGGTCGAGATTATATCATACAAAGGAGGATACAAGTCTCCTCAAAACATTGAAAATAAAGTCAAGACAATAGAATTAGACTACACGAAGTTTAGCAGGTAAGACTCCCAGACCAAATGGAAATATTTGAACAGATGCGTGGCCAAAAGGTAGGTTGTCGGCTCACCTCCTCCATGATCTGAGTGTAAACTGCATATAGCCTTAATTCAGTTCCTTTTACTTAACATATGCTTTTTTAATCCATTGCTAATGCGGAGCATCACGCACAACGGCAGAAGGTTCCATTTTTAAAGTCTTTGGAATGACTCGACCTGGGAATCGAACCCTGGCCTCCCGCGTGAGAGGTGGATGCTCTACCACTAGACCAAACACGCGGTCTGGGTGTAAACGTAATACTATTGAGTACGCTTGGAATTTTAGCAAAACCTGTAATATTGCTAAAATTTCCGTGTAGGCATTAACTGTCCATTTGCTGAAAAACGACTCTGATATTTTTATAGCATCCACTGCCACAAACAGACATACCTGGTAACTACAGATAGGATTACGGTCCGATTTTAGTGAAATCTTCATCCGTGGTCAAAACGAACCAAAATATCTCCAACCTGTGTAAATGTATGATTTGTATCAGTGGACTACGAAAATGAAATGTTAACTAATTATTTCGTGAAGTCACATCGGTAGACATCGTTTATCGGACACGCGTGCAAAAATCGGATTGATTTTCGATCAAATACCGCACTGTTGAGCGGTATTAGTTATGTAATGATATCAGAACAGTTTATTGTGAGACAAACTAGGATTAGTTATCGATACAGCGTGAGCATCCTAAGAAGAAAGAGCGAATTAAAAACAATTGGTCGGATTTAGAAAAATTCGGATCTGATTCCAGATTGAAAATCGCCGTAGTATGACTCGCCCTTAAGTGTTCCAAAAATAATCTGATTTATAAGTGCACTAACTAGACATTTGTTGAATATTTGACAAAATTTTATGCGCAGTTTTACCAGTTCGAGAGATTCTCCAGTTTAAGGGAAACCAAAAATTTTCCAGAATGGGGGAAAACGTATGTAACACATGATAAAGACTTGCCAGCCTAACAAAGACAAGGTTGGGCAAGAATGAAAATCAGTAAAAACCTTCCGTTTTTCTCATAAAAGCGGGGTCGTGAACCACAGATTAAGACTGGCTTTTCGGTAGCTATGACAATGAACCTTCCAAATATACATTTAGTTACATAAAGTAAGACCGACAATTTTTGGAGGAGGTTCCAAAAGCCTGTCGCCACTGACAATGAACACAAAGAAAGCGCAGGGTTGTGGACAAAATAGACAAAATGGTTGCGCCCATTACCAATTTTTCTCCCCACCAAGAGAAGTGTAGATTCTTGCAATTAGGGAAATCTTCCAAATTGTTTACTAGATTTGATTGGAACCCAAACATCACGTTTCATTTGTAGCCAAGTACACCTCAGATTTTTTCGTATAATATTTAATTTGACTTTTCTTTTAAGCAATGGAACAAAAAAAAAAAAAAACTTGTCGAAACAATTATAACACCACAGCTGACTTATTTTGAGGTTCCCCACTCACGTCCTCCCAATTAGCAACAGAAACCGCCGCCCTTCTTCCATGAGGAGAGATTCTGCACCTTACACACCCTTAGAGACGGCTTTAATATTCTTCTGGCGTCAATGGGCTAGGCTGGTTATAATGATGTAGCATCCCTACTGCCAGATTCCGGTTACGCACAACTTAACTTGCGTTTTACTTCTCCAGTAGGAAATCTCGTTAATAAACATAAATAGTTTCTTGAAAAATTAAATTGGAGAGTTAAATGTTTATTAAAACAATTTAACCATGTAAAGCTATTTATGAGCAATTTTCAAAGATAGCCCAAAATTACCGTATAATGTACAACTTTCAGCAAAATTGTTCGAATGATTTACAGGTGCCGTATACAATGTTCCTGCAAGAAATTCACAAGCACACGAAGGTAGGTAACTTAAATGTAAATCAATCCATAACAAAATGATGTTTTGTGATAGCAACTGTAACGCATATCCTTCTTGTAAGAAAAGTGCCAAGCTTTATCTTCATGGAAATTCGAAATTAGCATTGCTTGAATTCTTCATTTTTCTTTCTGTTTTCTTTAAGATAACACCTGACGAGTGTCTCTCAATTTTTTTCTATGAAATTATAGAAAACGTCTTAGTAAGTATTTTTTATAGTTGATTATCGTTACATTTAAATCCCTGATAGACATGTTTTTTTATGTTTTCACTTTATGTCATCCTCTAGTTATGGTACCGTGTAGTAGTTTAATGCTTAATATTTCACTCATTTCTTTCTTTAGAGTCGAAATTACCGTTCCATCATTTCAGTACAAGATGAGGGAGAAGAGGTCAGAATGATTGCATCACGGAGCAATTCCTTAATCAAACACGTTATTATACAAATAAATGTTAATAATGTTTATAAGTGCAATAGTATGAATAATTTCATGAGCTGGAGGATTGTACGTTCTTTTTATACTCGGCTTCGCCTCGTTGAATAGAACTTTCAATCTTTCAGCGAATGAATGTATTCATACTATTGCACGAATGGAGGACATTCATTATTTGTTTTATATAACACCTTACTTTTTGTTTACATAGAAATCTTGGTCAAAATGTTATGCAAGGGAAAGATAGGCTTAACTTAAGGCCTCACGTTTAAAGCCCTAGCTTAGGACTATACGGAAAAAATATGATTAGGTCATATGCCTAGTTACATTCAACATGAGAAGTTGATCCCCCAGAAGACACAGTCGTACAAACCAATAAAATACCCGTCAGCCTAAAATCTACCTAGTCATAAAGCAAACCTCATAAACAAGGTGTTCTCTAGCTGCACATACTCCCTCACTTGAGTTTTATTGCCCTACTCGATCTTTTTTTAAACATTCTGTATTTTTATCAAGTCATTGCTAACCACAGAATTCTGTGGTGCCAAATCTCTTGACGGCAGGGAGTAAGTTTAATAGCTGTCGAACAGGTTTTAAGTTATTGTGATTTATTGCTCACTTTTTCTTCTATCATTTATAACGTTCTGGGGCTTGCATTTGACAAAAATTAGATCGAGGAAGGTGTAAATTTTTTATAGAATTTGATTCTTTCAATAATTTTATTGACAAACGTGTTCTTTTGAAGAAATCCCTGTGCCATAATATACCCAGTACCAGTCAACCTTGAGAAGTCCATAAAATTAAGTGACAGTGAAGGACATATTCTCCCTATTCGTTGCCAGACTTTCCTTATTCATTGCCAGCTCTTGCGACCGTCAGTTCTGTGGGATCATCTTGGCATGAAATATTCTCTTGAATTCGTCTGCGAGTCATTTTAATAGTATAAATCAACAATAAATCCAACAAATCCAACAGTAAATCCGGTAATTCTAACAGCATGATATGGGAGTCACTGTGGATTCATGTTTGTCGCCTGCTAGCTGTGCGTTTATATGTATATATTACGTACGATATGCAATGCACGATCCACAGTGCCACAGTGATTTTGGGTGGCGGCAAGCTTGTACGAACGTAATGCAATGATCGCTCTCTCATACCGTGGGGTAGTATATATTAACCCACCACCGTGGGTTAGTACGCACTTACCCACGGTCGGACACCACAATTGTGATGATGGTACCGAATCACGCATGGCATGTGACCACCAGTTTCCAATCAGATGTAGAAGAATTAATAAGGTGTTTAATAAAACACGGACGACCAGTCCATAAAACATATGAGTAGGACCTTCAGTCCTTAAGATCGTGAATAAAAATGTGTGAATTATCGGATATGCTTGGTTCAAGCTCTGTAATCTAGGCATGAACAGGAGTTGCTATCCACTAAATGAATGTAAGGATCCTAACTTGCAGGGCTGGAGCTCACCTAGAATGTTACTGCCATTATGAAGTTTACCATCTTAACTGTAATACTAGCCCTAGTGTTTGTAACAATATGCTGTTGCCTTCTTACGAATCCGAAGTGCTTTTACAGTGTGGAAAAAACAAAACTGATTCCTGTATTCTAAGCAAAATGTGACAAAATATCCTTTAATGAGGTTAACATGGAAGATCTACATCACATAACTTCTTAAGTGTGAATTAAATATTTCCTTTAATTTGTATAATATTTGTTAACTGTTGAAAGGATGAGCAACTTACAAACGTCTTATCTTTCAGGGCTTGACACATGTTTATATTCAAGCCGTTATGTTTAGTGTTGTTTATCACAAGGTAAGGATAATATACTCGCACTTTCAGTACAACTATTTACTTAACAAAACCTATCTTAGAAGGCTTATTTCTAGGCTGAAAAAGGAAGTATTTCTATGTCATCGGCTTGGTGCTCCATTGTATACAACGAATAGGAGAAAACACTGAGACCAAACCTTAATTTGTCTTTTCCCTCCTAAGATATGGTACGTTTTGACGAGGAACTATTCTCATAATGAACATATCACTGAATCTCGAATTAAAAGCAGGTAGCATGAACATGTAACTTCATCTGTCATCAAACTGAATTACTTGTGTTTATATTTTGTTTATATTTTACGATACGCTTTGTTTGTAGATTGATAAAACATCCTGTATTACTACACTTACATCCGATAACAGAGGTGGACAGGTAATAAGAAATACTTAAATTTTTTGATATTTGGATAAAGGTAAAAAAATCCATATTTGAAACATGTTTACGTTGATATGTCCTTACCCTGCGATTAATGGCAGCAAAAATAACACTTTTGTTGCATTACAGAGATCAGATAGAAACACACGCAACTTTCCTCTTAGGGTGGAATACAGGAACAGCTACTTGAGACTCTCATTTTGTACACAATTTGGAGTACTTATCTTCTCCACAAAAAAGAATACTTCAAGTTTTACACAAAAGAACAGGGAGCCAATGCTACATGTTGTGAACGTTAAACATAACTGCTGTGTAATTTACGTAAATCATGGAAATATGCAAAGTGTAAACATCGGTTATTTGCAGCGTTGGTCATATACAGAGGACCCCGTACCTATTCAGAGGTGGTTGTCAGCAGCTCAATACTTTTTAAACCATTTTCTTTACTTTACACGTTTATACGTATACCAGAAAACAAGGGCTATGCTAACTGGTTTGGTCCAGTTCTGTACAGCTTCATTTCAGTCTAAAGCACATCAATTTAATGACAACAAAATAATAATTAAGTAAATTACCTTAAGGATGGGACTGAGGAGTGGCAACTAAAACTGATAGGAGCTTACGGAGGTTGTCACCCCAAGCAACAGAAGCAGACAGAAAACAGACATAACTAAAGGGGGGAAAGACAAAAAACGAAATAACAACATGAAGGTACAAGATAAAAAGGAAGGATACTTAAAGGTCATTTGCAATGAGATGTACCTTTAGCTAACTTTTAAAAGTAGGTTGCTTTTACACCTAGTAATTTCCGAGGGAAGAAAATTTCCATAGTTTTGTACTAAAAAATCTAAGGCCTAGTTGCAAAGACCTGATTCTACAAAGGCAAGTAACAAGCTAATTCGCTGGAGCACGACTAGTGTAGGAATTAAGAGTATAGCGAAAGTTGACTAAATTGCTTAAAATCAATAGGATTATATTATGTAGCCAATTAAAAATAAACGCCCCCATGTGATAAAGTCATACTTGTAAAGAAGGTTGAGACTAGCGAAAAAGAGGTGCAGGATGATGAAGATATTCTACAGTCACTTATGCAGCTAACAGCCCTTCTCTGCAGTATTAAGAGAGGACTAATTCTTTATTATGGTATACGTGCTCCCCCAAATCACATTACAATAATTAAGATAAGGAAGTATATTTTATTATACAAGGAAACCAATACTTTTGCTAGAGAGAAGTTGCCGAAATCGATTGAGTACCCAATTCCCTATGAAACTTTAATGCTAGCAGTGACGTAGCTACAGGGGGCAGGGGACAATAAAATTGCCCCCCGCCCTAAAAAATGAAAAATTCGGAAATTTGCCATCTGTGACACCAGATCATCAAGTGACATCGGTGAAGTACAGTGCAGTTTTTCCAAGTTGAGGTAGTTTCAATATAATGCATAATATCACCGATATGGTCTACAACCACCTACGGTTTTTTTTTTTTTTTTTTTTTTTTTTTTTTGTCCTTGATGATTACATATGCTTTGTGTGTAAGCGAACCAAACATTTTCGCTCGCTTTGCAATTTCAGCATTCAGATTCAAAAGAACACTATCAGTACGCAACTCGGCTGATGAGGTATTAGTTATAGCTCTTTTATATCGCCTTCTCACCACCCCCTCGACATAGGGGCTTTCAGAACTTGGGGTGGCTCGTTTACCCCGGCCCCCTTGTCAGGAAATTTCTGTCGCCACCCACGGTAAAAATGGTCATTTCTGCGATAAAACCCAAAATTTTCGTTGCGCTTTGCCCACTCTTCCTCAGTTCCGATCCGTTTCTTAACCTATAGCTAAATAAAGTACAAACCCTTTCCACTTTTTCAGGAAACTAAATAAGTAGAGTATATGGATTTATATAAATGTCGGGAACTTCTTCTCAGTTGATGTCCTATCGTGTCTGTCGTGCGGTGAGGCTAGTGACCCGAGGAGGGAAATACAATGTAAGTTATGCCCGATAGGGCCCAACTGCCCGGAAGATTGACCTATAAGCTTAAAATAAGTACAAATTCCTTTTAGTGTAGGCATACCCAAAGAATTTTGCGCGCGTTTTTCAATTTTGCACCTTAGATTCCGGGAAAATATCAAATCAGTTCAAACACTATGTCCCTTCAGTATAGACAAGTTTTATGCATTATACGTCCTGCAATGGCATGGTATAGTACACAGGTTTTCTTCAAATCCCTCAACCAACTCCTTCGAACGCATCGGGGCTGTCGGGTCGCTGCCCTACGTCGAGGAGTCTGCCCCCGTCGGACAAGTCCTGGCTCCACCCATGGTGTCTGGTTTGTGTTACGTGTTAACCGTATGCTTGAAACCCATATTGCAGGATAATCGCTAATGCAGTAATGCTCACACTTTAAAAAAATTGGAAAATTTAGGTGCTTGCCCCCCCCCCCCACTGGAAAAAAATCTAGCTGCCCACTGAGTGCTAGTATAGTGAATATGATTGGTCCACGTAAGATGCGAATCAACAGACTCCCCAAGAAACATGGCTACATTAAAACGCCGTACATTTCAACCAGTTGTATATTATTTGCAGTTCGATTGAGTTCTTGGAGGGTGAATAAAAAAAATCTGTCTTCTTTACACTTACGGATAATTTGTTTGCACAGATACAGTTTGGAACATCGACAACATCCTTTTTTACACCATTCATTCACAAATATAAAAGATTAGTATTGTCAGCATAACAAATTACATGAAATTTATTACTAGCCCATATGAAGATAATTGATATACAAAATGAAGCAACTAAAGTAGATCCCCGAGGAACACTACAGGTAATAAATTTAAGAAAAGAGTTGACATTATTAATGCCAACAAGAAGTAAGCAGTCATTGATATAACTTTTAACCCAGTCCAAAGCAGTACTCCTGACACCATAATATACGAACTAATTGAGTAAGATGTTGTGGTCCAACGTACAAGAAGGCTAAGGAAGATTCAGCAAAATGATACATACTTATTTTCCCGACGGCTTCTGTGACTTGGTTTAAAAAGTATGAATATCTTGTAAAAAGAGTAAGAAAGAGAGAGGCAGGGAGGAAGGGAGGGATACTACGACCATAAAAAGGGGTATTGAGTGAGCGCCACGAAGTTTTCGTGTCCTTCTTAGAAGTTACAGAAGTAGGGTTTCTTAGCCTGTATAATAACAGAAGTAACACGGTTTCGAAATATCCATTCAAATTGATAGTGGACCGACTACGGAGGAGCTTTTTATATAGGCGATTCTTTGTTTTGCAAGAGTTGAGTCTAGCTCGAGTGATCCAGTTCTTCGATTTCTGATGAGTAGACCTTTTTGTGGGGGATACCCATAGGAGGTTATTACTTAAATGATTTAAAAATATGCTATTAAGAAAATTAAAGGCACTATCAATAATTTGGAAGACTGTAAACGTCTGCCCAGGATTCATTGCGAATTGTGGAGAGCAATTGTTCAAGGCTATGTGGATTACGATATGTTTTAAGATACGTTGACCCTACTCTCGAGGCAGCGGCACCTAAATCAATAAGGGTGAAAACGGCAAAAAGGCCAAACTATCGTTTACAGTTATACCGGGAGTAGAAACATACCTCAAGAGGAGCACAGGCTCCTCCGTAGATTGTAAAGAACGGCTCTAACTTGTACTGTGGTTAATTTCGCTGCTTTTGCAGGTTTCGTGTTAGAAGTCATCATTCAACTGACTCTTTACTGGCAAGTGTACTGTGTTTCCCAGATAAACAAATTTTGATACTGCGTGTTTCGTAAACAAAAGGTTGTATACGTAGGATTTCCAATGACCAGCTTCCCGTACGTATAGCGTTACATTGTTACATTTTAGAATAGTTGACTGTTACTTTTCTTAGAAAAGTGACCAATTTCAAAGATTTGAGTACCATTCTTAATTCTGCACTGCAAAAATAGAGAACCACAAAAACCTCTGAAACGTCATAATATTTACGGTAAATCTATATTTTTTTTATTAAAACATTCAAAAGGGTAAACTGGGTTAGCTAAAAAGCTAGTCTCCCCCGAGGCCCTTAAAATATCAAATAATTAAACACAATTTGAAAGTTAAGATTGTGTAAAGGAAAAAAACATAAAAAATTAAAAAAATAAATAATAAACATTTACTCAAAACAAAATTAAAGCGTAGATAAAAATCACATAGAAGCGCAAAGCATCACCAAAAAGGGACATTAAGATGGAATATACATACGGACTTAGACTCATAAAATCATCCATATGCACCCACAAAAAGGGTAAAGAATACATTAAACACTAAAGAATTAAGAACGGGTCCAAAGCAAGATAAACAGAGATAAAGAAAAATAAAAGCACAAAAACATAAATGGACATAAAACTGAACATACATACGGTCTAAGATTCATAACAAAAATTCCACAGGCACCGAATTCAGGAATTTTCCAAAAACAGTAACATCAGTAAAATATCCACTTAAAAGAGAAAAAGCAGAACTAATTATAACACAGATTCCAAACAAAAGTTTTAAAAACTGAACAGAATTCCAAAAAAATTGGGAAAGTCTGTTTACATTCAAATTTGGAATACTGACAAAAATTCCGTGGCAGCAATCTATGCTCTAACTACCGCAATAAGTACCCTTGCTTGTGTCTTTTTACTTCCCAAAAACATGGTTATAATCTTGAGGCTCTAGCTGTTTAAGCCTCAAAGATATTGCTACAGAAGTTGTTCAAAATGTGAAAATTTACAGAAGATTGTTCCAAATGTTCCTGCTCTAGGAAGAATCTATGCCTTGTGGATTGTCCGCCACACTAACCTGCAACATTCTTCTAGTAGTACAGTTCTTTTAAATCTGTTTTTGCCAATTGAAACGATATAAGGTGAATACTGTATTTTGTCTCTTCCGAGATGTAGTTCTAAAATAGCTCTAGAAAAACCCAGAAACAGCATAAGCAGGGCCACGGGTGGTTTAAAATTTGTAAACAATGCATTCCATGTTTACAGTACTCAAAAGTTAAAATCGTATTATGAGCCGGAATACTTACGCGGTATTGCCAGTAGGCTGAATGTTTTTTAAATTTACTTGTCCGCATAAATATCTGCGTGCCGAATCCAATCCTGCATAGTAACTGTGCAAGTCCATAAAAGCCATATTGGACACTTAATGGGCCAGTTTTTGCAGCCCGTGCTGGTATTGTTTTAGGCAACAGATCCACTTAGTCATAGGATCTAATTGAAGAATAATACTGACAAACGCGGCATAGTGTATGGTCAGTGCTCATAATATCGGAGGATAAACTTATTCTAAAATGATTCTTACATTAATTTGATATTTCATAAAAACGTGGGTTTCTGAAACAGTTAAAATATTGAAGGATACCTGCAGTGGATTTAATATCAGGTTGCAAATGTAGGTTTTTACAGTATTCATTTCGTAACATTCATTTTGAAAAAAAGGGATTTATGTATGTCACCTGCGGTCTATAAAAGTTTAACTTGACAATATGAACGTACTAAGATTTAAGGTCACTATCATGGTGTCTAGAGTCATCATGACATAAGTTTCTTATATGTTGCCTTAAAGCTCAGAAAAGTAACTTTTTAGTGGAATAATTTGCTTGTTAGTCAATACTCATGACTTTATGTGTACAAATACATTCGTAAGAACTTAATATCATAACAGTTTTATATGTTTACAGCAACATGGGGAGAATTGAGAAAAGATTAAGATAGCAAGTCGAAAGTTTAATTTTGAAGTAACAAATATGAAACAAAATAAAAATAAAATTTCAGCTTTGCCAGATAAAACAAGGGGGTGGAATTCAAAATGAGAAATCATAAAGGAAAAATTATGACATTTGATAAATGTTAGCACTAACAAACTACAATTAACCGTCAATTTTAGAAGTTTTAATTGAATATATGAAATCTAAACTCATGTAAATGAGATTAAACTGAAAGTTAATTTTCCAGATAATGAGAATAGATGTGCACGTCGTAATTATCACTACTCAGGTTTTTTTTTTTTTTTGAAGCACAGTATAATGACTTGTAAGTCGAACCAATTAGATTCAAGATTACATCAAATAAAACGAAAGCTCAACATTTTGGCTTTGTTTCTAAGATTTACTTCTAACCTAACGTAAAATTGATGGGATTCAAGGCATAAATTTTGCTTTCAAAGCCAAAACAATGGGATCAAAACTATGAATGACTGTGAATTGACTTTAGAGGAGAGCTAATAAGATTTAACTGTTTAATGTCGAAATAATATGATCGAAACTCAACGAAAGGACTTTGTTGCTTTCTATGTGTAGTAATTTTTCGTGCTAGAAGTCAACGAGACTACAATAAATGTGTTTACTTTCAGAACACTGAAAATTTAATGCATATTAGAAAAAAAATGTTTAATGAAAATATTAATAATTATAAACATCAATGATGACATGATACTCTCAAAATATTTTTTATAGATAAAAAGAAAAGGAGTAAGGTCAAATGATGGGATCTAAATCAACATATGTGCAAAAGTACGACGAATGTAATAGTCATGATGATGCCTAAACAAGTAACAAGACACCACATTTTTGTAAACCGTATTCCTAATAAGCTCATGGGACCAACTGTAATAACTTTTAGTGAATAGATGTCCCTTAGTTACTTTCGTGGTCATTATTCCTTTATGCAAATTAAGCTGCTAGGTAACTTCTTTCTCAAAGTCGGAAATTTGCTCATCATAGATATTTTGATGTAAAATACAAAACAGTTACAACTTCTTTTTCAATACTTTCTATTTGCCGAATGCTTGCCCTACTGTTTTTTCATTGGTCATAAATAATGGCAGATTGGTCGTAATTTTTTATATCAAAATGACGTTCAGAATTCATGCTGAAAAATTTGTTGTACCACAAAAGATATCGAATGATTTTGTTGAAATAGATCAATCTCTTATAGCAACACTTGTCACTAGTACCTTATAGAAAATGTCTGCATTTTGAACACCAAAATAACGACTTTGATGATTCGGCCTGTATGCCATCTGAATTTTTCGAGTTCAGCACACAGCACGTGAGAAAGTTGGTTAACAGAGTAATGATGGCAGCGGTCAAGTATAAAGGCCCGGTGATATGAAAACTACATTGTTACATATTGTTACATAAAAATGTCGATATCACTTGTAAACTGTCTGATTAGTAATTAGAGTTAATAATACAGGGTTAACAAAAAAAATGCTAACACTCTACAACAATTAATAGTATTATTTTTTGCAAAAACAATGGATCATTCAAGAAAACATTTATTTAAACTTTGAAGACGTATATCTCAAGAACGCTTAGTTGAAACTGAAATAATTCCAGTAGATCTTTCAGTGGAAATTTTCTTCTTAAATGCCAAATGATAAAAGGTCTTTTTGGTGGCACGTTACTGTACCTCGTTTCGTTTCGTTCCGTTTATTTGTTTTTCTACATCATCGAAATGCATGGATACACAAAATAATGAATACATATATAACACTGAGGTAGATGAAAGTAAAACCAAAAAACCCTGAGGGGCTTGTCCAGAGTTTTACCCCCCCCCCCCTCCCCATTAAAACATAAACACGTTACCTTGAGTAGCTGAGTTACAAACACAAATGTGCATAAAGAAAAAGAAAATTTAAGAGAGAAAAAAGGGACGGAAAATTCAATCAACTGAGTGGAAAAGTAATGACTAAGAACACAGAACCAGAACTCACCCTAACAAACCCCACCCTTACCAACTCGTGCGCCCTCCCACTCATGAAAGCCCAATGCCTCTTACAAACAAAATGCGTAGTGACAAAAACATGAAATGAATGCACTTGAACAGTATGATAAGTCAACCAGAAGATTATATCCTTACAATAAACCTTGCATATAAAATGGTGATGAAGACTAATGAAGTATTAGTACAAAGCTATGTAGTACTGGGTGAAACCTCTCCGAACAGAATTAATACTTGGCCTGTTAATTATTGAATAAGGTAATGAGTTCCACGGTGTTATGGCTTTGTAGCTTAGGGTCAACTGTGAAGATGAGGTACGGGTAACAATAGTATGCAGGAGATAAGATTGGCGAGTAAAATAGTTGTGGACTAAAGAATTTTTGGTGATTTCGGTAAAAGGCTGTGCATGAAAGGATAGGTGAATGAAGCAATGTTAAGGTTGATCATATCGATCAGTTTCAATAGGTTAAGAGACTTATACAACTCGGTGTGATCGCGGGGTCCTGATAAAGAAACAGAGCGAGCAACTCTCTTTTGCAAAAGAACCAGGTTGTAAAGGTAGGAGGTTTTTGTACATGACCAAACTGTAGAACAATATATTAGATGAGGATACACAATAGTAAGATAAATTGTACGGAGAATACCCTTTTGCAACAAATATCTTAATCTACCAATTACACCGATTCCTCTGGCAATTTTTGAAGAAATATGATTGATGTGCTCCTTCCAGGTAAGCTTGCAGTCAATAATGACACCAAGAAATTTTACACTTTTGGATGGATCAAGCTTTTGCCCATTAATAGAGATATTGAATACATAATGATGACTATTATTAAATACCATAAAATTTGTCTTACTGATATTAAGAGAGAGCTTATTTGCTATGAATCAATCAGAGAAGAGGCTTAGTTCATTGACAACACTGCTTTCAAGTTGATAAGTGTTATTCCCAGTGAAGAAAATGTTTGTATCATCAGCAAAGAGTACAACTTCTGCCTTCTTTGAAATCAAAGTAATACCATTCATATAAATAATAAAGCACAAGGGCCCAAGAACTGAGCCCTGCGGTACACCACATCTTTCAGTTTCAAACTTTGACTTTACACTGTCAAATGATGTAAATTGTAACCTTTAAGCAAGTATTGAAGTTGGTTATAATCGTTGTGTGGTATTACAAAACTTCTTAACCGAAGTTTAGACTTGTCGACACAAAAACAGAAATAAGTAAAATTATAAACGGTTCATTGTACATTAGTCGCAGCCCTGGGAATAGAAGCGATGAAGCGATATGCGTTGGCAAAGAGTGGTTTTTCTTTGTAGTATTTTATGTTGCTGTTTGATCAATTATTACAGCATTCCTCTCTGTAAATTCACAATTAGGTGATGAAACTTTGGGGAATATAGCCCAAACTGCATGAGCCCTGGCAGCCTCCTCGGGTTAGGTACAACATGTCCATAGTTTAAAATCTACACGTACACACCCACACACATACATACCAGTATCTTCGTGAAAAATTATATGTTTTAACCCTAAGTGTACTTTTTTCCCATATGCGGCCGTTACCCATATGCGGATCTTAGAAATCTTTATTTCAGGGTTTTCGTGGTCAAGTTCCACAAAGTGATCCATGTGCGTTTACATTCTTTGTGCTAGATATTTTCACTTTAACTCACCTTCTAAGTCCCTGGAAAACAGTCTCATCTTCAAGACGCAGTTTTTTTTTTTTTTTTTTTTTTTTTTTTTTTAAGGGGAAAGACTTTTTTGAGTCCAGAACCTTGATTACAGTAAAAGAACATTAAGTCAAATTTTTTGCGCACATGAACTAATCCCCATGTGTTTTGGGCAACGACAATTCGCAATCAATAAATAAAAAAAGCCTTTCGGAAACAGGGCTTGGCAAAAATTAAGTAATATGTTTGGAGTATTTGCTTTTGTACAAATGAAAAACTATTCCTTTGACAAGGCAAAATGATATAATCTTCATAATGTATTGCTTTCATTTCTACAGGTACTACTGAAAGATATTAAGGGTGCTTATGATAAATGTATGCAAAACGATAAGGTAACGAAATTCACTTTATATTTCTTTTACGAGTACTATGAAAATCGATACCGTAATTTTCTATTAGATGTCACCATTTGTTTTTATCTACTAGGAAATCGAGCATTTAGTCCTGCATTGCTAGAATTTTGTCACGAACAATCTATTTCCAAATTTGGAAAAGTAATATCTAAAATCATTTGATAATATGTGTTAAATTTGACTCTGTTAGTGAAGTGCTTGTGTAACTTTTACCTTCTAGCTTTCAAATATTACAATCACAACTAATAGCTGACATAAAAAAGCTGAAACAGCTGGGTCAAATTCCCTCATTCTGAAGAATAATATTCTTAGTTTTACACGACAAGCCAAAAAGGTGATTTTTAATTAGATTGGGGTGAAAATTGTCCTTGAAATGATTCATCAGTGCAAGTAACACGCTACAGCGTTGATAGAAATTAAAGATTATTTTATTTACTTTGATAGCACTTATTTTACGATGACAAAACAAACAATCAGTAATACCTTGGTGGATTCAATTTCATGTTTTGCTCAAATCTAACATGATGAGTCTCGTCATTCCAATTCCAGGGGGCAAAAAAGTCAATTGAAGATTGTCATGGTCCCCTTAAAATGTATTTAGGATCGAAACAAGAACAAAAAATCTTGAATGTAACCAGTTTAATTATCAAGGCTTCACAGGACCTTCCTACTTACCTCAGGATTAGCAAACGCCGATAAGATTGCCACTGTACTAATAATTGTAGAAACGTACGATGAAGCAAATAGTCTGATCGTTAAGTGTCCTTTGGTATTCATTGATATGGTGCTTATTTTCTAAAGAGTCATTCTGGGTGCTTCATTGCTTACTAAGTTTTCTGCATGTTATATGACATAGTCAGCTGTATATTTTGGCCATCTCTACAGATTCCACAGGATGAGAAGCATCAACTTTTTGTAATGTTCCTGCAAATATTACTAGAAATGGTAAGATGGGAAAACAATTTTCTTGTGACATTGAGCAGATTACATCCAAGCATCTTAATAAACTCGATAAATATACACAGCAAAGCGCGGGTAACGGACGTATATGGCTCCTTTAGTCAAAATAGTTCCTGTCTGATCAAAAGTGTTTTAGTTAAAATATAATAGTTTGCCCAATGGTTATACTTCCTTAAAATCCGTTCATGCATAAGATTTAGCGTAGCGGTTGAAAAAGTGGAAGTACATGTTGTTCGAGGGATGCGTTGTTTTGTGACACATTTACCGTCATTTTTATTCCCTATATCCATTGGTATGAAATGACGTTTACTATTTCTATTTTTCTCTGAGATCTCTGATGATAACGTTAAGGAGCTAATCCTGCAGACTATACACAGTGGAAAGGTAAAGACCACATTCGAAACTCCGACATTGCACCCAAATTACTTCTGAGATATTTTTTTTAAGACGGGCTGCTTTCTCTTTAGTTTCCTACATCTCATTCGTTGAAATGTTAACTAAAAGCGCAAAGATAATATCTTTTCTTTTTCAATTACCTACCTTTATTTTTTGTGGACTTAGCCTTTAAGCTTAACTACAGCAAAAAAATTAAGCAATAAGCAGGTGTCAACGTTTTACAGGGTTTTTAATATTATTAAAAAATTAAAACAAGTGAAATACATGGACTTTAAAAATTGATTATCAGTATTCTGCCTTAAAACTGTGGCACGTTTAAACTTTGTGTTTAAAACATCTCGTATAACACTGTTACCAGTTGAACAATTCTACTTTTACAGGAGGATAGTTCGTTTTGGATTACATGGACAATTAAATTGTGCGAAAATAAATCGGTGAGCAAACTCACGTTGTGACAAATTATCAAATGTTGGATTGTCTGAAGTATCATTTATTAGATGCTGAATATGGTGAAATAAATGTCGGTGTCCGTCAGAAGTAACTCGAACTTTTGTACTTAATGCTGATATGAACAGAATGAAGCTGCTTTTACCCAAACAAGATTTAATACTGTATATATCATTCAGGAACTAAGTCAGAAAAAAATGGCTTCTCAAAGGAAGGAAGCTGCAGCTCGAGGGTGCATCTTCCGAAATTAGTTTAGTACAGAATTTTAATGGTGTTTATAGAGCAAAGTTATTGGCAAATGCGAATAGCAATATGCGGATTAGATAAAGTGTATTCCAATAGTATTTTTGAATTATTGCGACCAAGCAAGGTCCTCCTCATTTTCAGTCGTGACGTTTCTCCTCACTCGATCCTCTTTGACTACAACAAAACAATTTTGGCCCACAACTTGCTAACTTTGCTTAGGCAGAGTTGAAGGGGATGTGCAGTTCCCCAAGAAAAATAGAACTTTGAATACGATAATATCAAATACTTTGAAATGTCAAACCATCTCTTGGCACGCTCGCGCGCACTTGTATTTTAAACTAACTAACAGTGGAGGAGCTCAAAGCTGGGGAGATAAGTGGGGAGTGTTATTGAAGAATTTTGCTTTAGTGTCTGGATTAAAGTTACCGTTTTTAAATCCCCTGCAATCCCTTTCTTTGGTAACTTTTTTTCTAATGACTACTACAATTCAAATCAAATCAACCAAAGGTTTTTCTTTCTTAAATCTGCAATTATTATGAAAAAGTATTTCTTTAAAGGGGCTATTGAGTTGATATCAATTTTTTGTTATGAATTTGAAGGAAATCATTGCATGCCAATGTTTCTGATTAGCTTCATTACTTGTGCATCACTTCCTAATGTTACCGAAAATATGAGAAATTGTACAGTTTTGTGGATAGTGGTAGCATATGATTAATACTTGTTAATATGTTAGGTCACGAAGTGGTAATGAATGGTTTTAATCATTAATAATTACATTAGCATGGCCATTGCAGTTGTGCAGAATCCCATCAAGATGTGAGTAAACCTTAACAGGTCTGAAAAAAGTAATGAATTTTGTGAACCAACTCAATAAGCCCATTTAACATTTCAAATAACACCTCACAGACACACGCCGTACTTTAGAAACGACCACCAAAAGTCATCAAAAATCAACAACGACAAATTCATAGACACGACAGTCTTCCGGCTGCAGTTAATGGCTTCGTAGCACACCTTTCCGTGGCATTTCTACTGCCGACTTCCATGGTTTTGTCTCTGTTTGAACTATCCGTAACATAAGTTTGCAAAGAACTGCAGACCTAAAAACCCCAAAACGTGGATTTTCGAATCTTTCTTTACCCTTCCAGAAATTTAACTTGATGTTCTCCTGGCTAAGCTTACTTACAAAAGTAAAATAATATATTGAATTATATTGACCTATTATTCTGAAAAAAGCTGTTATTAAAACAGTCAAAATGGGACTTTTGTGACCTGTGTACACAAGATGGGTTTAAAGATAGCGGAATGATTCACTCTAATGATTAAAGTTTTAAATTAAAGTTGTCCCGTGCTCGACACCCTCCCTTTACCAAGACGCCTATTCTGGACCCTGTCGTTCAAGGGTTCTACGGTAGGCCCGTGAGCACCACGGTCTTAGGTTAGTGCTTAGCCTTCCCTGGTCCCCTTCAACGGAATTTGGCATTCCACTGGGTCCACGTCACTTTCAGACATGATATCAAAATAGAGTACCAATTATTTTGCTTCAATTGCCACTTTGTGATTTTAAACATTTTTGTGATTTTTTTTTTTAATATTTTATTTATTATCTTCAGTGGTGCAGTAGGTTCTTTATAAATCATGAAAGTATTAACAATTCCTACCTCTCTCTGTAATTTCACCGTTATGTAAATTCCTTTAGTTAGCTTAATTACGGTGGCATTTACTGTTTTCCCGTGATAGAGGTATGAGATTGTCTTATGACGGGTTTCTTCTGTGTTGTTTCTTTCAATACTCATATGTTTTTTTCTTTTTTTAATCGTCCCCGAACTTTTGGAAAAGTCGGCACTAAGCTTGTAATTTAAAACTGTGTAAAAGCACTTAGTCTTTTGATGCATTGACGCAAAAGTATAAAAGTCAGAGTAGAGGTTCTGAGATAAATTTATGAGCTTTTAGCCCTTTACTGGAAGAAAGATCCGCATCGCCATTCGTTCATTTGGGGGCAAACATTCAATTTCCTTGCGGAAACTTTCACCAGAGTTTACTTTGTAGTATATTCCTGTTTTTTTTTTTTGAACAACAATGCGGCCTCCATCTGAACAATATGCTTTAAAAATTAAAATCGTAAAATATTCGTCTCGTAAAATCTTATTACCTTACTTTCACTGCTTGCAACAGGAATATTCTGACCGGGAACGGGGGATCTCCTCGATGTTGGGGAGACTCCTGAAGCTCCGACAACTGCGGCGAGTTTCCGATAGACCGGCGGAGCCACAAAATATGGGTTTATGATAAGGAATGCGCTGTCTTTAAAAGCGTGAAATGTCGTTGGGATCCGTCAAACTAGGGATAGAACCATTTACACTATCCACTTCCATTCCTTGAGGAAATTGTGAAGTTTTTCGGATGCGTCAGACTTTCCCGACCGAGGACCAAAGTTTTCTGCCCCTATTTTGGTATCCCACCTGGGAGATGAAAGGTGCAAATTACAGAAATGCCTACGTTGAAAGGATTGTAATTTTTTTTCCCAAAAACACATTGGTGAATAAAAGTTTTATAATCGCAAAAGTCAGATCAGATCTTCCCGATTAAGATGAGTAATAGTACAGCAATAGTTGCAGTATTCGTCGTCAGAAAACATGTTACATGTACCTTAAAATGTTTTCTTCTCGTCTTATTTACCAGATCAATGAACAATTTAAGTCATGCCTTATTTTGAAAATTGCTGATACATACTTGGTAAGAAATTGCTATTACTGATTATCCAGGAAATTAATGAGAATAAAAAAAACCGAACTTCATTATCAATTAATGCCCCTAACAGTTACATAGACATGATGCTTTTATAAAAAAAAAAATAATGGTTATTGCCAGACGTATATTGCTATCGAATTCGAACATCTTGCGTTTCTAAAGGAAGTTTTCCTATCTAGAATAAAAGAGGTTCTTGATATCAAATCAAAATTTGTGTAAAATTTGCAACGATTGTAACGTTTTACTCTGTTTCTTTTAAAAATGCATAGGGCGTCGCCCTTGTAAAATTATGCATAAAAGGGTGAACGTATTACCACACGATCGTCCTCCTAATTTGCAAATTTTCGATGTTTTTGAAACATTTATCACACATGTGTAACAACGAATCATATCCCAATTTTTCACTATTTTATAACAATAATCACATTTCATACTTCCGGCCGTTATTCGAATGTTTTACAAAATTAACAAAAATGGGTATTTGACAATCATCTTTACTTTTACACTTAAAGCTGCTAAGGGAAGATTTCAAGAAAATGATTGAAAATCAGGTACGACATGTATAATCGTTTCAACAATAAAATTGTACGATGGTTCTTTATAAAGATTTTTCTCACGTGACTGTCAATGCATGTGGCTGTATTCAATATAGCACCAGAGTTTTACTGTTTAATGTATAGAAGCAAACACATTGAGTGCTATATATCTACAGATTTTTGCCATGATTTTAAAAACAATGTAACGTACCGTGACGTGTTTTTGTTTTTTCTTCATAGATTGGTAAAGAAAATAGAAAAACCTTTTTGACAAACATAAATGTAAGTCAGAAAGTATAATTTACTACTACTACTACTACTACTACTACTACTACTACTACTACTACTACTACTACTACTACTACTACTACTACTACC
>WURT03001786.1:0-16997 GCA_009936505.3 Holothuria glaberrima
TAACATTACACCCAGTTGACAGGTCCCTCTCTGTACGTCACAAATTTGCATTAGTAGCTCATGTTTATTCATGATGTTGGTGAAAACAGTAATTGTCTTGTAAAATGGTCAATATTTGATGGATTTTAATAGGAATTGCGGCTATTTTTATCATTTTAAATGCTTTTTACACCAAATAGGCAAGCATCACATTTTCATGTCTACAAACCTTTAAGTGTAAGAGATGAGGTACTGTAAGTACAGTTAATACTGTAGATTCTGAAACCATGCAAAGGTTTGTAGAATTTGGGGTGAAGAGGCAAAGGAGACATGTCAAAGTGCACTTTTATTTTATTTTATTTGTTTTGTTTGTTTTTTTGGTGATATAACTCCAGAGTCTCATAGTAGAGGCCAAGACTTGAGGGTAGTAAAGTGATGTAGGCCATCATCCAGGGATTTGCCTTTTTTTTTTTTTTTTTTTTTATGAAATACCCCAGAGTCATACAAATGAGGCAAAGACTGGAGGGTAGTAAGGTCAGGGAGTTGCCATTAACTCCCTGGTAAGGTGATGTAGACCATCATCCAGGGACCCTGGGCAAGAATAGCCTTTGGGCCCAGTTAATTTTGCTGCTGGTACTGGTGCATTTCAGCACATTGACATCACTACTGAATGCATTTTGCAGAGCCTTTTACCATACATATTACTATATTTCACTATCAAATAGAAAAGCAGTTAATTCTAAAAATTAATGAAACCTGACTAATTGCTATTCTCACACATAGCATTTCCAGAATACAAACACATGTAATACCACAGTATTCATACAGTAGGCAATTTATTGACACTTGATGATGGCATTTCAAGATTTCTAACTGTTGTATTCATTATTATGTGTAGCCATCAAATTTTCAGTAGGATTTCAACTTTGTTAAAGTGCACAAATATGTACTGTACCAGCCTTTAAAGTGAATTATTTTTAGCTCAAACTAGCTATCTATCTATCTGTCTGTCTGCCTGCCTGCCTATCTGTCTTCCTGTCTTCCTATCTATCCTTTTGCCTCTGGGTCAGTTTGAGCTACTGCACCATTGGTGTTCTAGGTTAGGAAACCCAGCATCCACTCAGTACTCACCAGATATCTGTTATCATTGTTATATATACAGTAGTATGTTTGCTTCATTTTGATGTTATTGTCAGATAATATACAGATAATGTACAGAGACATGCATTACAGGTAAAAGTGTGTAAGTGGTACAGAAATACTGCAGAATAACATGATTAATTTCCAACTGCAGTAGCAAGAAAGACCAAGACCACTCCATGCATGTTTTCTGTATTAATTCTGATGTACCAAGGAAAAGTAACAAAGATGTTGCATTACATTTCAAGCATAATTACAAAGCTTACAACTTTACCATGGTGATGCTAAAAACCTTGTATTGATTTTTCTTTCATCAAGAAAATGAAGACGTTCGCAGAACAACATTACGTGAACTTAAGGTTCTTAGACAGCTCAAGCAGGAAAACATTGTAGAATTGAGGTAAGCCTTTAATAAAGAGTAATTACTGTGTGTGCAAGATTAACTGTAGTATGGTAGTATTTATGAGAGGTTGTGTGTTACTAATATTGCAAAAATAGTATTGACCTTGAATATATAGAATGTCACAGAGTTAGAGTTAATGTGTGCAGCATGCATGTGAGTGACACCCTTTATTGTTTGGACAGCCAAAGTCAAAATCAACCCTGTTTGTGTGCACATGCATGTGTGTGTATTAGGTGTGCTTATAAAAAGGCAGTCTGAACAATGTTTTACAAAATTTTGTAAACATCATTTCTAGAGAAGTGTCATATCTCAGACAAATATTTTAGTAGACACATTTAGCACACTTTTGCTTGATGTTAGCATATAGTGTGAATTTTGGTTACCATTTTTGTGGTTTTCACTAATACTTCAAGCAGCAAATTATTAAGCTATAGTGCAATCTTCCAATGATTTTGTCACAAATTCTACCAAGGGTCCTAGATATGGATTAGATAGCTTTCTGGCTTGGAAATGAAGTTAAGTGAAGATTATTTTCAAGTTTTCTTTAAGAAGATATTTGAAAGCATACTCTCTGAAGCTATGAGAGCAAAATATTGTGAGTAACAACTCATGTACCATTGTAAAAAAAAACAAACGTTTTTGTGGAACAGGAGTATTGAGATGGAGTCTAGAAATAGGAAGCAATCACTTTTCTCTGCAAAGCATAATTGCATTTTGTGACCATTGAGCTCTTAAATCGCTCCATATAATGACAAACTTAGTCTCAGCCTAGTAACCAAACCCTCTTTTTATCAGTCAGTTTGGAATTATGCTTGTTGACACTTCCATGGCAACAGTAAGCTTCAGGTGTTGCTTGGCATGGCAAATATTTTTGTTGTCATATTAAACAGCTGGTTATAAAAACACCTGACTTAAGTAGCATCAAGAAGTTGGAGATTCAAAGTGTTGAAATTTATATTTACAAAACACTGAGCATTTAATTGCAACACTAGCTGTCTTTCATTTTGAAATTTTGTACCCTTTTATAATCATTTCCCCAGAGAGGCATTTCGAAGGAAGGGAAAGTTATACTTGGTCTTTGAGTATGTAGAGAAGGTAAGAATAAACATGTAATGTCAAGTTGTTTGTTGTGGTGCGACGTAAATGCCTTGGGCCAGCTGATACATTCAACCTACATTTTCATTGTCATCCAATCAATCACCTTGAAGCCAATTTTTTAGATCCCAGTATAGGGCAAAAAATAGCAATATCAGTCTTCCTCCCACCCAAGAAAATTTGTTCTCCTCTTCATCCTTTGTAACTTTTAGAAGATTAAACAGTTTGCTGATTTGTCAATCTGCAAGGTAGCAGACATTAATTATGGTCATTATTAAGGGGCAGCATCTATAGGGGTTGAGAAGAATGATCCTTGAATATTCAGAAGAGAAAAGAGTACCTTAGCACTAGCTAAGAGGAAGTTCAAAAAGGAATTTTATGCTTCAAATAAAATATTGTGACTTTTTATTCAATATTCAAGCACAAATCTAAAGTATCATGTTTTTTTTTGATAATTATTTAAGCAGTATGTCCAAATGCAAATGATCACAGATTAAGATCCTGTATGGTAAACTCAGCTTTGTTTGACAAATCCAGGGCCTATGGAAACCCAGCTTATGGGTTGCTGTAGAAGTCCCATAGTGTCCATTTCTTCAAATGTTGACATCATATATTAGTCATCTTATCACTGTAAGTTCTTCAGTGTCTGTGGCTGCCTACTTTTAACTGATTTCATTCTCTTTATAAGATGGTGTTTTTCTCCTGTTCCAGGAATTTCATGGAATTATGAGAGGGCCAAAATGTAAAGTTTGGAAATGAACAAAGTATTCTGTAGGATTTCAAACCTTCCTTTTGTAATCAGAAGTTTTATTGTTAGACACTTAACCATCTATACTGGTGGTCAGTTTACATTTTTGTAGTCAAGTAAAAGGATGAAATACAATGGAGCATGAAGGTTTGTTTTGTTGACCCTGGTATGGACTATTCAGTTTCTTCATTGTCTTTTTTCCAGTCAATTTCCAGCATCAAAGATTGTCAAAATGCTTGCTTTTGTTTGTATACAGAAGGGTTTTAGAATTGAACAGACCATTAAAGTCTCCATCTCTGGAATCATGGATGCTCAGATTGTTTAAAGATGATCTTTATCTCCAAAGTTTGTGAAAATCTTGACTCTTAGAATACACCAAAAATACCACATTTGTGTCGATTAAGTGTAGGTCAGGCGAGGTCAGGTATTGTTAATCCAACAGTACTGTTTGTGCTTCATCATTGTTAGGCTTTATCACCATAAAAGCATTATCTGGTTCAATTAATTTGTTTCAAGGTAAGGCTTTGAGGTCATGGTAGATAACTCATGCAGAAGTTACTGTTAGGCAAGGTTTACTCCAGTCATGGATATGTCAATACAATTGTACTTGGGCAGTTTTATCCAAGATGCATTGAAAGTCATACAGTAGTCACAGTTGTACATAAACGTCACAGCTTTAAGTTGTAACCAGACTTGAAGCAAGTATATACCACATGTCTGTACTCACAAATGTTGTAGGTTGTTGATTCAAAATTTTGTACTACTGTAGTACCTGTGAAATAAGGTGTTTTCTCCTATCCCCAACCCTGCAGCAGCACATTGTACTAATATTCATAACCATGTACAGTATCTTAAAGACAACAAGTCTGATTGTTCTCAAATATTGTGTTCAAAAGAATCTGATTATTGTATCACACCCTGTTCTTGAAAAAGGTAACCACTTTTTGTGTTTAAATGTAACTTCCAGCATTCAAAGTCTTGTTGCTGATTTTTGGTGGTATGGGGCTGATGAGGTAACATGTTGGCATTGTGTCCTCTGGCCTTGAAAATTTAAATTAGATCTAATGATTTCTCATATCCCATGGAAAAATCCATTTTTGTCAAAAAAAAGAAAAAGAAAAAGTCATTTTTCACATTGAATGGTGTATAAAGAGTTGTCCACCAAGTCTGCCATACAGTATTGAATCAAGTTATGTACACTTTAACACAAACTAAAATGTTTTGGCACACAGCTTAGGGTGCATCTTGAATGGAAAATTTCGTACCCTGTGTCTGAATATAAACTACCCTCAAGTGTCAGCCTGAGAGGACACTGTGGTGTAGGTTACAACACTGGTACAGGTAGTAACTGTTATTGTTCTGGTTGATTACACTGTACCCGCATGAGTACATTTGATAATATTGACTGAAACTGTTTGATTTAGTTTGCACATGAAATGCTTTGGTATGCAATGTCATGACATGCATTCGTACTGTACTATATACATATAAGCCTCCTGGTAACATTAATTAGTGAACAATTTTGCCAACATATTTGCAAAGGCAGATATGGAAAGAACTGCTCTGCCAGTCTACAATGTATCCAATACAAATTTGTTAATCTGTCTTGTCTGGTTGACAGTCTCCTATAAAGCCCTTTGCCAAACTCTACTACTGGAATGCATACAGGGACCAGCTGGTTTTCGTCAGCTCATATGAACCCTTGAGCTGTAATTCCCTATCAATAAATACTGTCTGAACTATTTCTCACACTCAATCACTACAACTTTCTCCCTTAGAACATGCTGGAGATACTTGAGGACAATCCAAATGGTTTGTTACCAGAGAAAGTAAGGTATGTTGGTAAGACTATTCATACTAGTTATTCCAAACTTCTTCAGCTTTTTCTTCAGTTTTTGGTTTTGAAAAAATATGTTTCACACAAATCAGATTTGCTTTGTCACAAAATAGGGGCTGTGTAAGTGATTGGAAGGCCTTGATAAGTTTTGCCCTCTACATGGATGAGAGTATGTCCTTTGGAGGAGTTTCCATACACCTCCCTGACAATTCCCACCAAAACAGCTCCCCATGGGGCAATTCCTTTCCAGATAATCTCCAACCCACACAACTTCCCAGCACAATATCCATCCATGACAATTTCAAATTATCTGGTAGAGGAAGTTGTCCCAAGGGCAATTTTTATGGGTGCGAGCTGACTGGAAGGAAAATGTCCAGGATGGAAATGTCCAAGTAAGAGTTTTCCTGGTGGGACTGTGGGAATCAGCTGTCCGGTGGGAGTTTTCCAGGGGTAATTGTACGGGTGGGAACTAACCGAGGGAGAGTTGTCTGGTCATACTTTAGAAATGCCATTGAATAGAAATGATGAGATCTATGGTTTTAAAAGCATGTAAACATTATTGGTAGTGAAACTCTTAGTGTACGCAGAATTATAGGTTTTTATCCCATTTCACATCAAAATGGGTAATGATGGTGCTTATGTCATTCCCATATGTCTCATCCAAGATACACAGCTGTCTTATCCAAGACCATGGGCAGTGATCTGGGGTATGTCCCCCAATATTTGAGGAATCGCCCATTGACTTTGATTTCTCACACAGTAAATTATTTGAAAATGGGATCATGTCCCCCCCTTCAATATTGTGAACAAATTGCCACCATTGTCCAAGACTTAAAAGTAACTTATTTATTGGAGAATATACTCCTACCCCAGGGCAGAGCCATGTATATAGAGTATACAGGCAAGACTTTTCATTGACATAAAGGGCTGCTGTAAAAAAAAAATATATATGTTCCCATTTTAAAGTGCATACCTCTTAGTTGTTGAATTGTCTCACTACTAAAAAGATCTCTATGGGAGCTAATCTGCTGAATGAAATGAATCTGCATAACAAGACGCATTTACTTCAATGCAGCACAATGGTCAGCTTTTAGATGCTTCAGAATGATAGCATATTAGGGACCATTACAGAGGCACAAATGCAAAACTGGTAATTAACTAGTTTGTCATTATTTAATAATATTCTCTGTTGTTTGACTATAACATTTGAGTTAATGTATGATTCCTTAAGTTATCCGTAGTGTTATTTTTTTTTTTTTATTTCAGGAGTATTATTTCAGTAGTAGTATTAGTTATGTTTTTTTTTATTTTATTTCAGGAGTCTGATCTTCCAACTCATTAGAGCTATACACTGGTGTCACAGGAATGAAATTATACACAGAGGTAAGATTGACAGCCACTTGATACTCAAGTTACAATATTAAAACTGATTCTTTTTGTCATCCACAACACCGCTGATTTTAACATTTTTAAGATCATTTGAAGAACATAGTGCCTACTTTTAGGTAATTCCACGATGGCCTTCGGGCTCCTTCCATTTTTCTCCTAGTTTTGTACAAAATGGAGAGCTTGTGTTAATATATGGACATGCAAGCAACAAGGATTCTACGAAAATGATGCAGTTTTCATAGCACTGCCCAGCCAACAGTACTAAAAGATATGCTTTATAGTGCTACAATAATAACACAACACATAATAAGCGTTAGTGATTACCACCGATGCATTACCCCTCCTTAAAAATGTTTCCACCAGCTACCTGTTGAGCTTTTTAAACAAAATACAATATTTTCTCTTCTTGTGTACAAATCTTGTTGTGGACAAGCTTCCACTTATCTTCAAGATATGCAAATTGTTAAGCTTTTATCATATAACCTCTGGAGGTCAACTTGTGCTGAGACTAAGTTGGCTGTGTCATTTGTAAAGCACAAAGCAAGCTTTGGAGAAAGGGCATTTGCTTACAGTGGGCCTATGTTGTAGAATTCTCTTCCTCTAAGTGTTAGTGAGTGCTACTCTTGCACTGTTCAAGTTTAATTTTGAAAACCTACCTTTTTAATCTGGATTTTTCTTAGGCTGCTTTAAAGTGCAACTAAACCTGTCGTAGTAGTGGCTTATATTAATTTAATAATAAAAGTAATAGATCCTAAGGGTAACTCCTGTAAGCTGTAAGTCAATGTAGCAAGATTCCTGTAATTCTGTAATCTGGAAATACAAGAATTACCCATACACATTTTATTTTCATGCTTCCTTTTCGTCCCTAGATATCAAGCCAGAAAATTTACTCATCAGTGACAGTGGGGTTCTTAAACTGTGTGACTTTGGTATGCATGTCTCAGTGTTTACTGTAACTATAGCATGGTGTGGGAATCCCACTGTTGGTTTGCCAGTCTACCCATGTATATGAAAACTACTGTACAAATGGTATTTACATTACATTCTAGAAGTTGAAGTAACAGTTTTGAATTTAGTGCATACTGAATATGAAATACATAATCACTTTGCCCTAAGAAGTCTTCCTTTTCAGTAACTTTGATATGAAAGTTTAAGTCCTTCACAAATTTTGGGGAGTTTGTCTCATATATGTAGTAAAAGCCATCTTTCATGACAGATCGAGCATATGTCATATGCTGATTTTGTTTTAATGAAGCTTTTCTCACATTCTTCAGTTGAATATAAAGCTCTTGTTGTAGAGTTTAACTTTATCCATCATATTTTTACTTGTACATTCTATTCTGTCCTCACCAAGATGAAGTGACCATTTTAGTACTAAACATTGCATGAGCTCAGCATGTGGAATAGTTCCAGATAAGAATTTGTGTGGGAGGACATGGGGCATTCCTGTACTGTTGTACCACAATCTATATAAGGTGAAGCTATAGCCAAAATGTTTAGTAGCAATAGCCAGGATGTTTTAGTAGGAAAGGGAAAGAATTGACTAAAAGACCTCCCCTAGAGGAAGTCTTCAAGTTAAAAGGGAGAACGAATGATATTTTTTCTTTTCTGTGGTGCTAGGTTTTGCAAGAAATATCAATGGAACTGGAACAGCAAACTACACAGAATATGTTGCTACAAGATGGTACAGATCACCAGAACTCTTACTGGGGTAGGTATTGATTGCTGTAATATCAGCCACTGAAGAATCTCCCATGTCTTCCATGTTCATGTGACATGAAAAAATGCAGATGTCATTGGAAATTTGAATTTATAGCCAAAGTGAATCTTGAGAACAACCTCGTACTAGTGTTCACTCTGGGAAACACAGCAGGATTGGTGCAACATCTTTCAGAATCCTGCAGAGAATTTTTGTATTTTGCAACTCCTCCTGTTGGATTGAAAGAAGGTAATACTTGTATATTTGATCAGCGAATGAAACACGTGTAAAACATCATGCAGCTGTTCCAACCATAAAAGATAATTTTTTGGGGAGGGGACCCTTCCTACCCACCCCCACTGTCATCCTTCCAATGAATTTGTTCTCTTCTGTAAACTTCACTCTGTGCTCTATTTTAATTTACATCATCTTGTGGCATACTGTTTGTGAATTTGCACTTACAATAAAGTCCAATAAATTAATTTGCTGTTCTTTTTTCCCCATTTTGGGATGATTTGTTGCCTTTTCTAAAGGGCTACCATTGTTTTACAAAATGTTCAAAGCCTGCAATGGATCAAAGAAATTCAGTGTTTGTGTCTGCTGGTTATCTAGTATCAAACATATCTTTGATACGCAACTTATGTTGTCTCAAAAAGTTTGTGTAAACAGTTATTTTGTTTGAAAGGTTTTGCCTGAAATCATATGCAAAGTTGTACACTTATTTTAAAGCAACAGCAGATTTGATATGTTAAATAACATATGGCAATATGACATAACATGCAGTAGCATAACATTTCTCCATTTGAGCAATGTTTTCATTATGGTGTAAAACAATAAAGTTCAAGTGGTATTGATTAGAATCAACATTAATATCAAACTGGTTTCAGTAGGGTATCAAAGTATTGCAAATTTGAGGTAAAATTGACCAGGGCCACCAGATGAAATTCTTATGGCCAAATTTTCCTCCCAAAGTTGGCCAAATTCAGTATCTGCTATACCTTCATCATCCTAGGGAAGAATTTTTCACGACCAATTAACCATCTTTCATACCTAAATGACCATTTTCTATTTTCAAAATATGACCAAATAAGCATATTTGGCCAAAAAAATGGCCAAATGGCAGCCCTTGAATTGACATTTTGGAGAGAAGGGAGTCTAGTCCTTGCCAAACATTTCTTTATCCTGTTATTGAGTCCAGTGAGTATATTCATCAAATGTACATATCTGAGAGCCACAGTCCCCACCCCCTGAGTTCAGGCAAAACCTTTGTCTTCTGCAGGTGATTAACACAGGGGAAAACAGGTAATGCATTGACCCAAAAAAGCCTATGAAAATATATATATCATGGATTTGTGAAACAAACAAAACATAATGGGAAAGCATAATTTTAAATATCAATAAATTATCATAAGGTATCAGACTCAGTAGCATGAAATCATAATTAGTTCAACTTTTGTAAAAAGTGAGTGAGAGGACAAATGGGAGGTTTTCTGGCTTTCTGTGAGGTTCTATCAAGACCGACTGCATGGTCAAGTGGTTAGAGCATCTGACTTGCAGCCGGAAGGTGGGGGGTTCGAATCCTGGCCAGGTCATACCAAAGACTTTAAAAATGTAACCTCTTGCCATTGTGCTTGGTGCTCAGCATAAGCAGTGGAGTAGGGAAAACAAGCCAGTGAGCCACAACTGGAAGAAAGGCTGTGGTCAGCCCGACTTAAACCAAATGGTAAGAAACTTAGCCATAAAACCCCATCTAACTCTGACTCTATCAAGTTTCATGGCCTTTTAATACTTTTTCCCCCTCAGAGCTCCATATGGTAAAGCTGTGGATATCTGGGCAATTGGATGCATCATGGGCGAGTTGAGTGATGGTCAGCCGGTGTTTCCTGGTGAAAGTGAAATTGATCAACTCTACATGATTCAAAAAGTCTGTGGGGTCCTGCCTGCTTACCAGATGAAACTTTTTGAGAAGAATCCTCGCTTCACAGGCCTCAAGGTAGCTTTCCATTTATATCAGGCTTTTCCTCTTTGTGCTGATACTGGGGAGAGTATGTAACATGTGAAAGTTGAGGCCCTTTGGTTGGACACTTAGCTAGATCTTCAGATATGGAAGGACACAGTGAATGTTTCTAGAGGGCCCTGACAAGGATACATCAGAGATGCTGTAACTGAGCTCGTAGCAGTGGCAAAATTATTTTGGGAGGGACATGATAAAAATGGGGAATAGAACACCCAACTCCACCCTCACACGCTCTTCCATTGCCACAGGAGTATGGAGGTCACTTTGACGCAAGCTAGTAATAGTTATAGCTGCCCTAGATTTAGCAGAGACATACCCACAAATATTGTTATCATGTGTTCCTTTTTGATTTAAGAATGGATGACAGAAAATTCCTCATGGCTTGAAGAAAAGATATTAAAGGGGACACAAATGCCAGAGAGAACTGAAACCCTCTGAATTACAGTGTTCCTATTGGATAGTCTACAAGTTTGTCGATAGCTGCCTAAATTTGTATTCTTTTACATTTCAATGGTCATTTACAGTCAAAAATTGTGCCTTGCTTTTGAATATTAAACTCACTTTTACATTGTCTAGGATCAGATCTCACATTATGTTATGTATGTTTTACCTTGCAGTTACAGTTAATAGAACAGGTTAGTAAAAATAAAGTGAAAACAACTTTAGGATGTCTCAAGGATACACCTTAATGTTGATTTATAGCAAACATGGGGACACAGTGTCCGTACATATGTGCTTAATACATTTTTAGGGTTAGACCAGAGTGTCCTGACAGGTTAGACCAGAGTGTCCTGACAGGTTTTAGCCTGTAGATCACTGTAAGCGAAGGGCAACAGGAGGGTATTATTTATCCCACAGAATGTTCATTTCTTGGTGATCTTCCAGTACAAAACTCTATAGATGAAGCAGCAGATTCACAGGGTTCCCAGAGACTCCATTCCTCCTTCTGGCTTAAGCTGTTTATTTTTCCCAAAAATTATGGTAAAGTTTTTAAAATGATCAGTTTATAACTTATCTTAAAATTCCTCAAAGATGAACTGTCATACCCCATCTGAAGAGTAGCCTCCTATTTTGCAATACCTTTTTGCATTCCCTGAAATTGCACCCCCCCCCTTTCCTTCCCCACCCAAGCCTCTGCAAAATATCTTGGATCAACGTCTATATAGCCTAAAATATCAGATTGGATCACACATGTATAAGGTGTATACTGTTATGAATGAAACCATTTTGTTTATAATGCGCATTAGTTCTGCAAAATGGAACCATATGCAGACTTCAGAGTTGTAAGTATAATGGTGTAAAAACACTACAAAAGTAGGAAAATTAAGAGCAGATATGAAAGTCAAAAAGACTAATAATAATAAAATGCCATAACTTGTAATTGTAGCAACTGCTTATTCATTCATCAGGGTTGACAATTTTTTTTTTTTTTCATTCCTCAGTTCCCCACAGTGTCAGAACCAGAGACAGTCTTTAAGAAGTACACTGGAATCATCAACAGTGTCATGTTGGACCTAATGGAGGTGAGAATAATTGCCATCTAGAGGAAGAAATTTGAAAGTTATTTCTCAGTCTACATTGAACTGGAAAATAATATCCAAAATGTAGAACACCTATTTCAAATGCCAGGATGTTCAGTACTTAGACTTTCATAAACTGTGAACTATGAATAGGGATATAGTTTCTATACAGAACTAGGTCCAATGTTGCATTGTTCTTTTTCTTCCATTTTTTTCTTCCATTATGTCTTCAATTTCATTCGGGGAAATTTTGAGAATGACCTTCAGAAGCAAAGTACCATTAATAGGCATTAACAAAGTAGCATGGCCCATAACACTACTATGAGATTTAAGCTTATTTCAGATTATTGTTATTTGATTAAAAAGAGCCATATATGGATTACTAGGTATCAGGGAATAATATACTTAAAGTGGGGTGAAAGTAATTTGCCCTTTAACTTTGGAGGATTGTATTTCAAAGTGTTACAACTTTTCAGGTCATTTCTAAAGCACTGAAGTAAAACTTGATTACTTTGGTTTCATAAATTCATAATGTCAGTGGTGTTGACTAGGATATGTCTTACTTTTGTATGAAATTAAAATCTTATGGTCCAATATAGTTTGATTTCCTAGCAGTGCAGGCCATTTTGGATTCTGATGTATTCTTGTTTAACCCCAACTGTTTTCTGTTATCATTTAGAGAACATTAAAGCTCGATCCAGGAGAGAGGTACAATATAGAAGAGTGTCAGGAACATAGGACATTTCACACGGAGAGGCTTTTACGGAAAGATCTTCCCAGACCAAAGTCAGCTATTCAGCATAGAACTTTTGATGATGTTTCCTTTCATTTGAAGTATGACTTCTATATGAATATTTTTGAGTCAGACAAGAACTGTATGCTGATTTATCAGATTCCATCAGTAATTATGGGCCCTGTTTTGCAAAGATGTACAACCAATCTTCAGTTTGATCTTTTTTGCAGTAGTCATAATGAAATCAACTTTAGATCCAGCATAATTCTTTATAACGCACTTATCAATTGAATGACCCACCCCACTACCCTTGGACATAGTCATTGTCCTCAATTTCATTGACAAAACATGTACATTGACATACCCCTCAGTCAAGTCTGTGATTGACAACTTGTGTAAAATGGCCCATTCTTCCATCTCCAAACTGATGAAAAATTTGTGATTTTGACAGACATATCAGTCACCTAACTGACTGACATAAATTGTGATTGTACATGTTGAGCAATTCTGAAGGTTGGCCCAATACACAACAAATGGCCCACAATGACCCATCCCTTTGTCAGTAAAGTGACTGACATCTGAGGTAAGATGACTCACCTTTTTGTAACTCTGGTTACTGACTATTGGCACAAGGGCTGATATGTGAGTCACATTGTTATTGGCCAATGACCCACATTTGACTGACCATACCCAGGGGTAGTAGAGTGGGTCATTCAATTGACAAGTGCATAACACAGGGCCCAGGTCCCTCTCTCTTTTAAGGGATGCAGATTGGAGTAAGGTATTATCCACCTTGTAAAAAATGTAAACTGCTTAAACTATGCCTTTACCCACTCTTCTGTTGTGATTGATTAATATGTAAATTTATTATCCGATTTTAAATAACCGAAAGGGTAGAAATTAAGACTTAAATTTTCAAAATAAAGGTCATTTGTAGGTAAAGCAACGATTATAATAATTTTAGCCTTGAAGGCAATATCTTTAGAATGCTTAGCAACCACAGATGAATGAGAAACCCACCATGTGAAGTGGATTCTAATTCAATATTTGAGCTTACATTTGGAATTTTAGCACTGTGATGGCCTTTTCAGATGAAGAGACCCATACACTACACATGGCTGAAAATCCACCAGATTTAATTTGGTGGGGATTTGATCTCCCATCTTTCACATTTAAAGCTTCATCACTTCAAACACCTTGCCTTTTTCCACCAAGCCTTTTTTGTTGGTCACCAATTTTAAAAAAAATAATTAAGAAATAAATAAGTCCAGACAAATGTCTTAAGGAGAAAGCAAAAAACTGGATAAACTCTTGGTTGTATATGCTTTCAATATTTCCTTTCAATTTTCATGGTTTCTAGAAGTGGTTGCACTCTTTTTCACCTAAAGAGTGGATTTAAATCCTAGGAATGGCATCCCACATTGGAATAAGTTGTAATTTTCAATCAGATGTAACACATCCCAAGATCAACTAAAATTGGACCGTTTCCGTCTCTTCTGTTTAGAGAAGAATCCTTCTCATTTCTGAGTTTTCTAATCCAGGAAATTTAATGTGCTCTTATTCTCCAGTTTCTACTGTTAGAAATATATTAATAGTGGTGGTATTACAAAGTAAAGGAAAAGTTGTGAAACAACTACTGGTAAAGAAAATAGCGCCATCATTTGTGTTCACCTAAATAAGATCCACTTATTTTATGTATAACACACAAGAAATCAGTTCAATACTAGATTAGTCATACTTTCCCAAGTCATATGTCACATGGCCTACCTTGCAGTGGTTTTTACAATACTCTGTTTTCTCACCTGCAATGTTGGCAAGAATACCTTTTCTCCAGACTGGTATTAGGGTGTGAAGTGTGCTCACATGTCACAGTAGGGATAATAATAATAGTAATTCACAGGCCTTGAAGGGCAGTTGTTTTACAACACTAAGCGACCACAAATGTGGGAGAAGTCTATGTGGCTTATGAATTACAACTTCACATCAGGTGGGTAACCAACTCAACAATTTAGATCTAATTTGGTCTCTTTTGAATTTGAGAGGCCAGTTCAGATGGGAAAACCGTAGATTGCTCTTAGATGAAAAACCCACCTTACTTCGACCCAGCCAGGGATCGAACCCCGAACCCCCCGGTTGCCAAGCTTCATTGCTTCAAATGCCACCGCCTTTATCCACTCGGCCACAGCACCGGCTGGGATGCCAGCTGATGATTGAAAATTAAGGATGTAAAGCCTGCTACACATTGTAACACCTGCAGGTCGCCACTTAACTAGAATTTCATGACCTAAAATTGAAAAGTTGTCACAATTTTAAGTTTTAAGGCAGAACCTAGCACAGTATATGATTGGTGAGTATTAATTGATGGGCTGCTCTATGGTATTTGAGAACTGTCTGATGGCTTCTTGAGCAACCTCTGATAACTGATTGGTGAAATTGCCTAAATCTTCAGGACTCCATTTTTGGGAAACTGAACATGTTCGTTCTTCCCCTACTGTGGCTGATGTGACTTAAAATAGGCTTAAAACCATAGGTCTTAGTTGTTAACTCATATGCTCTTCACTGCTTTCACAGAGCTACAGTTGAGTTGAGATGTTCAGAGTTGTATAATGTGCAGCAGGCTATAATTATGTTTTCACTGGTACCATGAAACCATTACTTTTAGAGTGGCACTTTCAGATTATGTTCGTTTGTTACATTTGTAATTACAGTAACATTGTTACCCTTTTTTCCCCTTTCCAGGGACAAAAAACAGATTTCAAAAGTGTCAAAGCAAGAAAGTTCTGTCAATTTATCACAAAGCTCAGCACAAAACTTAGAAGAAGAGGTTGAAAAGATGGAGACATTAGCACAAAACCTTTCTATTGATCCTACCATGAAGTCAAAGGGAAAAAAGGAAGATCCCCCTGTGACTATGCAGAGTATTGATAGCGCCACTACAGATCGCACAAATCCAGATAAAAAATCTGCTGCCTCCATCACTAATTTAAATTTTACCAGCCCATTAAAGGGGAATGTTGTCTCAAAGTACAGCAAATCAAGAAATAGGAATCCACAAGGGGTAGAAAGCCATGGGAAAAGGAACTCCCCCTCGGGGGAGCAACAAGAAAACTATCAGTTTTTCAAATCCAATAAGTCAAAGTTTAAGGGCCCAGTGTACCCAGTGAAATATCCCAAATTTGGCCAAAAGAGGGACAAAGCTTTATCTATCATGGCAAAGTACTCCAAATACATGAAACATGTTACTGCAATCCCAGATGAATACTGTGGTGAGAAGAACAAAAAAAGGAAGGAAGAAGATTCGTCTTCAGTGAAAAGCAGCAAGGCAGTAGAGGTTGTAAGTAACACTGGAATTGCCTCTGAAAATTTAAAGAAAGAAACTAACCTTGATGAGACAGATGAGAAGATAGATTTAAATACAGACAAAAAGCAAACATCTTCTGAAAAAATTTTCATGGAAACTGATATTGATGCAATGGATGCACAAAGTGAAAGTCGTGTCCCGATAAAACGTTCTCAGACAGCTATTGGAGCTATTGGAGAGTATCACAGAGACTTATCTCACCCTCCCTTAGACCCTCCTGAAGGATATAACGCCAAGGGAGAGAATGGACAAAATAGTAATGAGGCAGTGAGGAGGAAGTTAGACAAGAGGTCACAGTCTAGGATGTCAGAGGGGAAGAGAGGCAGAACAGACCCAAGGGTCATGTATGTTGGAAGTGTCACGCCAAATTTTTTGAAAGGCAGAAAAGGAAAAGAGAAGGAGCTTGTGACCATGCCAGATGACAACATAACCCAAGGGAATTTGGAAAAAGGGGGAGAGAGGCAATACCAGCACTATAGCAATACATACCCTAGATTTAAGGGTCTCAGTAAGGGAAAGGATCAGAGCACCACGCATATATCAGACTTCCCGGATTGGAGGACGGGAATAAGTAGTAGCAAAAGAGATGAATGTGAAAATAGAACAATGGCAACAGAGACAGAACTCACAACTAATTTACCAACCCTTACAAGCCATTTGAGTATTAGTGAGAAGAAGCATAGAAAAGGACGGGTTGGAAATGTGGAGGATAATAGGGGCACTGATGGTGATGAGGAGCGATCTAACAGAGGTGGTGACACAGATGGTGATGGTGATACCTTGATGGTAAGATAACTTGTTAAAAAGAAGAAATTGTATCTTAATATTATTTTTCAACCATAATCTCAAGTGGCATCTTTTATCTCCATCATTTGTCTGGAGTAAAAGTGTTTCACTAACTGAAATATCGTTACATTGCTTTGGTTTCCTTCTGAATGTGACCTTGAAATGTTCTAGTCAATTCTTGTGGTTTCCAAACAGCAGATTTGCATGCTGGGAAGGGTTTTTTTTTTTTTTTTTTTTTTTTTTTTTTTTTTTTTTTTTTTTTTTTTTTTTTTTTTTTTTTTTTTTTTTTT
>WURT03001807.1:2283-16994 GCA_009936505.3 Holothuria glaberrima
TATCTTTCATTCATCATTCCTTTTTACAAATTCTTGCCTGAATAACTTTGCCTTAAGACATAGTAAATAAACGTGACTGTGAACTTTCACCAAAGAATTTTAGGAGGAATCTATAGAGGTTGCAGAAAGAACCAAAGAACGAAATAAAACGCCACCTAAATCCACTATCTGATGGTTAAGGTGTTGGTCTTGTTGAGCCATAGTGTCCCTTCAGGCGACGGAGCTCCTTAAGGGAGCAGAGCTTACCTACGGAGTAACGTTTTGTTTTCCCCCTTCGGCTCTTCGCCAAAGAGTCGGGGGGGGGGGCTTTGGAAAACGTATACAGTACATTCAACTGGTGGTCAGGTAACTATGGAAGTACTAATGTTGCAGTTCATTTTCACTTTTTTGATGAGGGTCCCTGCTTTTTGTACTACATATGATATACACAAAGGAAACTCCGTGCAAAGTCATTAAACCTCATATGTGTTGGTTTGACACTATACCGCGTCATTATGACATACCGGGCAGTGTTAGGCTACCCCGTGTCCACATCTATCTGTTGCTAGAATGTTGCAAGACTAAGTAAGAACTAAAAGTTTCTGATTTCTTTCTTACAATGTAAAGAATGACCTTTAAGGATATGATTGATGAATTCTTTAATCAATGTTATTTCCATAGTCGTCAGGAACCAGTCTAGAACACAAGTAGCTCAACCATCTGATAAAAACTAACGAAGAACCACTCAGATTTGACCATAAATTTCCGCCTTTCTAGGCAAACCGGGTTTTTGCATGCCATAATTTTTTCGGTGCGTTGAAGTCTCCTACCCCACACATCCTGCTTATGAGCTCACACACCAATGCGCACTGTCTCGGAAGAATATTTTGACTGGCTAACGCTAAAAATAATCCCTAATCCGTAACCTTAACAAAGGGTACAATCGATACAATACAATACCATCAGCCAATCAGAAAATATCTTACGAGACAGTGCGCTTCAGCTGACATAAAACACACACAAACATCGTTTTTGTGCTTCTATAATTGAGGGGGAATTTTGGTGTCAGGCTTAAAGTTAAAATACTTTGACTTCACTGATGATTAAATATTTTCTTTTCTATTATATTTTGATGCATTACGCTGTTTCTAAAAATATGCAATACATTAACTCAGCCAAGAAATAGACTTATGAAAAATTTAGAGATAATCTAATCAAATTGTTAAAGAAATGTTGGTAACAACAGAGGTGAAAACTTAAAAAACAGTATAAAAAGCAATTTTAGCAAGGCAAGCATCGCCTCTCTCCTCTCATCCCAATAAGTTATGATGTGAAGCATACATCTTGCATACAAATCCATTGTCAATTTATTACTTACGTAAATATTAAATAAGTTAATTATTAATTTTTGAACATGTTATATACACTCGTTAAAGTATAAACGATTTTGAAATAGATACGTCATCAACTCAGATTATAATTTTGAGGAATGATATGCTGCACGTGTAATCCACTAAATTGTAAACGGTAGTTTTAAATGGTTCTTTAGAATTAATTTTCCCCAGTAAATTGTAGATTTCATAACATGTTTCACAACTACGTAAGCCTTTCTAGGAAAACGTTTACAGCGACAAAAGCAGCTAAACTATGCCTGCAATAATGTTTTAGTTTAATGCTACGAAAACTACAAGAGGAAAAGACTTTTAACAATATTATCATAAAGCAGACAGAAGAGATTATCTACTGAACAAGAAAGTGATTTAAGTTTTGATTTAAATCTCTGTTAAAAGGAAACTTTCTCAGTTTAAGTCCTTGTTAATATCTAGAAAAGTTTTCCATTTTTCGTATAATTTTCATTCATAGTTAGTTGGATGGGAGATAATATACAAATGTTGTTATTTGAAAGAAGGTAGTCAAAAATTTAAAATAATATAACAACTGTTCGCACAGTATGAAGATAAAATAAGGAAGTTTACATCCTCTGTAAGTATTGAAGAAACTGTCAAAATTGAACATGTATTGTTAAGTACTGAAATTATAAGACCAAAATATATAGTGAGCTTGACTAGCTATATTAGCATGTATAATGTACAATTACTCTCATCTTAACTAACGGAATGATTCTTTAAATGACTTCTCCAGATTTAGACCAATTTACCACTCTTATTCTTGTGGTTCCATAAAGTAAAAAACGAAGCACCTCGGCAAAAGAAACTTGAGTACCTTTTTTAAGATTCGTTATGTTGTCAGTAAAAGATAGCGACAGGCCACCCGAAGTCAGCATATTTTATTTGTGGGTTTAAATGGAATATTTATTCAATGTTCGAGATATATGCCACTCTGTATGAATGAGATATTACTTTAATTACCGTATATAATTTAGTGTTTGATGGGGGACTGTTCTCTGAAAATGCATGCGCCCGAACCGTTCCCCAAGGCTACTCTTCTGAACTATCATACACGCACAGTATTTACAAATCAAAGTTTCTTGTTTGTACAGATTCGACTCACGTTACGTTAGTGAAGGTGCCCAGTGAAAATAAAAGTCTACTCAAATGCAAATCAGCTATGATACACTCTTTCGTAGCTAGACATGTGAGTTTACGTAGTTGACAGCCTCCAGTTACAGTGAAATAATACAGATATAATAAAACAGATAATTTAATCGGACCTTAATTGGGAAAGGAACAAAATTTGTAAATGCCGCTCTCTACATAATTTCATTAGGCAACCACCCTTAATCTCGTTGTTGCTACGGACTACCTGTGTTGAGATCTCTAAATAAACTAGCGTCACGCCTTCTAAATTAACGGAATGGAAGTTAAATGTTTCTTGTTTGTGAATATAATTATGCTTCAACAAAGCAGCCAGATAATGTTGCATGTAGTGTTAAACGATTAAATACTCCAGTATATGTTTGTACTTTCTGCATATTGACACAAAAGAACATAAAAATCTCACATGTTGAAATCATGTCAGCTATTTCCCACTGCAGGCCAAAATCTGAATAACTCCCAAAGGAAGCTACATTCCCCGGGGACACGACGCCTAACGAGAACTCCTCAGACACCTTTACGATAATGCAAGACTATCTATGAATGCTTCAACAAGTTTTGTGACCTCCTTTATTTAAATGGTAAGAAGTCACCAGACAAGAGCTAACATACAGCACCGGTCTACCAAGTGACTGTTGATAACTTTTAAAGCACTGCACAAAAAAATGCTGCGAACACATCCTCAGTGACTGGCTGTAATGGATCCATACGAGCCATCAATTGTCTTTGATGGGTATCAACAGGAGTAGCAGTCTGCTCTGCAGCCAGGCACGTCATCATCGTTTGTCTTCTGTGAAGGGAGTCAATGAAACTCAAAAGAAGGTATTGTCTCCAAGTGGTGTAAGTGTGCCCTGCATGACGTCAGAATGGGCATATTTGTCTAAAAACGGCATAAAGAGAGGAAATACCTCCGTGTGTGCATTCTTTCCCATAAACAGATCGAGATGAGCATACTTTGGTACGAGTAACCTCTCATAGTGTTGATGTGGATTTGCTTCTTTGCAGGCTTCCATGGACAACTTAGAAGTATCTGGATGCCAGCATTTGTTGTCCATACCACTGCAAAACATAGTAGGAATGTCGAGATATGACATTTGTTTCTTGTATTCAGGATTCTTTAGTCTTTGCTTCAGGTTATTAGCGCCGGGTAAGTAAACATCTTCTCCTGCAGATGTAACCACATGACCTTTGTTAACGCTCTTCGCAAAATGACGAAAGACGGTGGAGTTGACAAATCCGAAGGATTCATGAAGTGTGTCGTGAGTGAGGGTGTTTAAGTTCTCATGGTTCCACAGAAGATGATATATAAAAGTTATCCGGTGACAGACTGGGTTGTCGCAGTGTTCTTTGAATGCAGTCGTCAAATCGGCTACTCCGCCGAAGAAATGAGTCATGGCTTTAGACATCCAGTCAGGCGAGCCCTCCGAGTAGGCGTCCAATCCATCTACGCCAACACCATGAAGAAAACTTGGAATCTTCACGGCAGATTTCAACGAGTTGAACTTTCCAGCAACTAGACAAGGGCCAGTTTGAGAACACACAATGCTACGGACTTTCCCTTGCAGCTGACCTTGTAGGAGACTCGTGAAAAAGGCGATGCCACCTGCACAGTGAACAAAGACTTGGAGATCCGGTTTGCCGGTCTTTCGGAGGATATGGTCGATTGCGATTGGAAAATCATGTTTGCCAACATCATCACACGTCCATTGCCTTCGACAACCTTCCAGGTTAACGGAAGCACGCCAGTCTAGATTCCAAACGTCGTAGCCATGGTCCACAAGATACTCGATGAAGTTCTTGTCAATTGTGTCGAGGCTGAAGATAGTTGACGCTACACCAGTACCATGAACGAGGAGAAGGGGGCCTTTCTCTCCTCCGTGGTACCTAGTCAATAGTAAATCAAAGTCATCTTCGGTGATAAGCTGCGTCACTTCTGGTTCAGCTTCCCCAAGCTGCAAAGGTCTTTTTTCCCTCGCAGGAGCGTCAGGGTTGAAGATGTTTCTAGCAGTCGCCACCGGACCGTAAACGTCCCACAAAACCCCTGCAAAGAATTTCCCAAATCTGGCATTCCACCTAATTCTCTCGATCTTCGAACGACAATTAAAGACCTCCATTGTCTTCATTTGTTTGCGGAAATCGCTGAGTTTAATTTCGAGACTACCCCTAGCAATCACTTTATTACCAGGGTCATCCCCTTCATGAATATGTATTGAGAGTGTGGTAGTGTCTCCGACACCCAGTTCAAAGGCTGAATCTTTATGAACAACTTTGACACCGTCAAAATAATAGGATTTTCCCTCTTCGCTGGATAGGACCATCCGATAGATCATCTCCCTTGTGTTAACACGGTGCTCACTTTCCGAGAACAATTGGAAATGACCGTTAGAGATGGTCAGGTGAGTTCTAGACAAACCCTTACAGGTCACCGTCCCGTAGATGGTAGCAACATGTCTAGAATCTTCAAGAAATCTCTTTACGTTGTTGGTTTCGACCGTAAGAAGAAACTCGCAAGGAAAATTCTTGCCTTCTTCAAATTCGAGGTTTCCACGCATGCGCTCGGTAAATCGAATTCCTGGTTTGACCATGACACTGCTTGGGTCTATAACGATAGAGAAATATAGTATAAATATTTAAGTCAAGGAAATACAAAAAAATATTAAGATATGCAACAAGAGGAACTATTATTGTATTTTAGAAGCTTACCTCTCAAACCATTTTCCACCGCCATCAACTTTTTGGAGCTTATAATAAAGACGTCCCACACTAAATTAACCTATAACTTTGCGACCTGTAATAAAAGGAACTTTTATTGCATTTTAGAGCCCTACCTTTCAAACCATTTCCCATCGCAACCTTACCTTCCTAGCAGGTGTCGAATATGTACTCCTCTTTTGACGTAATACTCTAACACCCGCGAACAACTGCAGAGACCATCCAATTTCACTATGTTCATGGGCCCATTCTGATGTTACCTCTCGACTGTTGATTGGTTATAAGATATGAATATTCATATTGCACGACGAAGCTCCAGCTAGTACGTTCATTTTTACACATTAAGTCAATAGGACTTCATTGTGACACACAGACTGAGATAAGTATAACCAGGGAGCTAACAACTCCCTTGTATAACGATATTAGGAAGAAGGAAACCGAATAAGGAAATCAGATATATGTCTGACCTGGAAAAACAGCTTTTTAAATTCAGAAGGTAAACACAGATGTACATCCAAAATGCAAATACGTAGTGGTTTCCATAAGTTCCTTTACCTTGAATTCAATTTTCACCAAAACTAGCAGCTAGTCTACGATGTGAATTTCTTCGACCAATTCATTGACCAATGCGGTGCACCAACACACTAAATATGGCAACTATGTATGATCCCTACCTTCTGACATCGTACTAACATGATTCTTAGAGTTTCACATCCGGTGCATAAGCAATAGAGTAGGGAAAATAAGCCAGTGAGCTACAACTGGAAAAAAGGCCTTGGCCGGCCTGACTTAATCCAATTGTTACAAACTGAGCCGTAAAACCTCATCTAACTAACTACATCCGGTGATCTCAGATGACCTGTGACCCGCACCAGTGGCAATAGGCTTTCACAACTTCCTATAATGCATGTACATGCTAAGTATGGAAAGCAATCATTCTTCTAGTCATGGAATATAATAGTAAAAAAGTCCCACAGTTTGAACTTTACTGGCCTCAGGTGACCTTCACCACAATACTAGAGTTCTTCCTCTTTTTTAAATGCATCCTACAGGCTAAGTATTGAAACCATCTATACTTGCTTTCTTCAATTATGGTGATAAAAATGTTTTCCGAATTTGACAACTGGTGACCGCAAATTTTGTAAACCCCGCCAAAACATGGGGACTTCTTCTTCGAATGGTGCATAACACCGTAAAGTATAAAGAGTATTCATGCTTCCTAAGTTGAGATTTTATGTTTACGGGGTCTTCAAAGTTTGAGCTTTTGCTGACCTCAGATATATTGCATCCACATAACAAGTATGAAAAGTATACATGCTTCCTACTGCGTTCAGATTTTCAGTTTAAACCTCCAGTGACCTCACATGACCTTTGGTCTCCACTAAACACAGTTCTTCTCAATATGGGGCATGCACATACCGCGTATGAAGACTTTCCGAGTTTCTTTCTCCAGATATCTTTTTGACAAGCTAAGCGTTACATACACAAACACACGCCCATCCTCTACATACATCATGTATGAATAGGTCTCTTTTCATACATAGAGCGCTGTATTACATTAAACTTTCTTCCTTTCTCTTACCGATTTTCGTGAACGTTTTAGTATCAAGTTTCCACCCACTCTTCTTCGCTAGCAGTCTCATGCATCTTTCGGCTAATACTGAGATCGTCATGGTAGGATTGACGCCTAAGCTACGTGGGATTATGGCTCCATCCATAACATAGAGACCCGGATGTAGCTCTTCGCTGTTCCCAACAAAAACCTGTCCTGCGTGATTCACAACACCCTCGGCCCCTGTTTCTCCCATGCTGCACCCGCCAAGAGGGTGGACGGTGATGATGCCCTTTTTGTCCCGTAACCTCGATACTAGTCCATGCCAGTAAGGATTAGGAATGAAGAACCCTTTCAAGCCATGTGTCGCCGTCCGGGCAGTTTTACGGACCTAAGGGTAAATGATATAAACATAAACCTAAGTCTGAAGTTGGATTGTCAAACATACTTGATATAACGTTTTGAATGCCGATACCGTTTGAGTCGGCTTCACTTATCCTGTGATTTTTCTCCAAATATGTGATGTATTCATTTCTTCTTTCAACTGCCAGAAGTCAAGTAGCAGCCATCATTAGTTAAAGATGGGCTATGAATAGTTCATGGATGTAGGAAGCTCTTTTTTCAGCTAGTGGGCTGAACATTTTAGATTACCGTCCTGGGAAGGGGTGTAAGGTAAGGGCCCCCTTTGAGAAAATGTTTGCATATTTGAGGATCCACAGATGTAAAGTGATCCCACACTGCATTTTTGAAGTACATTTTCTGAAACGTGCGATATTTTGTTGGAAAAGTTTGACGAATTTCTAAAACTTGACTATAAAGAGGTTGTTGTGTTTGACAGGGGTGGACGGGAGTGCGGTATTTTAGCCCCCAATTTTTGACTAGGGACTAACGCCCCACAACCTTCCCTCACCTCTTCCTACACCTACGGAATTGTTAAGTCACATATACGTAACCAACGCGATACATAGATCTTAAAGGCATTTTCCAGTGGCATTTCATAAGGGTCTCATGTGAAAAAGAAAACTTTTCCAATTCGTGCCCTTCAAACCCCGTAGCAATAATCTTTCCCTAACTCGAGATATCTCATATTAAAGAATGCTTATTTATGGCAAAAAATACCTCCAGTTCTCATCTAGGTCACAGATTGTTATGTAAAGTGGGCACATTGCCTCAGATTCCCTTTGTTTTTCTTTGTAATTGAATGTCCAGTTTGTCCTTGAAATTTGATACTGTTGGAATGTTTGAATATGTTTCCATGTAGATTTAGCACAAATCTACACCATATGTATGGCGTAACAAACAAAAAAAGTTGCTAAATATTCCCTAGAGAGGCATTAATATCATAAAGAAATCCAATTCTATATCAGATTAATGTGACGCGATGACATTACAGATTTCCCATAATGCACTTCATCCTGAAAAAAATTATATTTCTTTGAAAATTTGTATCTTCCAAACGCTGCAAAGCTATTGAGATGCATTTTTCACCTCCTAAAAGAGAAAAAAATTCTGCATTTTTTAAACTTACTGAATTTTGTCTCTGGAAAATGCCTTTAAAGGTCGTGTGACATGCCACCAAAAAGAGATGTTTCACTTGTCAGTCAAAGAATTAAGTCCTCCAATGAAATATCCGTTGTTAATTATTTCAATATCTTTTACCGTTCTCAAAATATACGTCTTCAAAGTTTCGTGGTTTCTGAAGAAACTCATTGCTTATGCAAAAATAATGATGTGGAGTGTTGCAAGGTGTTAAGATTTCTTTTGTTAACCCTATATCAATTATCTCTTAATTACTGATCGGACGAATTCCAGTTTGTTGAGTGATATAAATATTTCTCAAGGAAACAATTTTAACTTTCATAATAAACCCCTCAGGGGATAACAATGCTAAAAGGTTCCTGGAAATTAAGGTCCAAAAAAAATGGCTAACATGATCCATATATGGTACATCCATCTTTCGATGTCTTTCGATGTTTATTCATGATACAAAAGTGAAATGGAAATTACCCTGTAAAATGGTTACTATTTGATGGATTTTAATGGGAATTGCGGCTATTTTCTAGATATGCTTTTTACATCAAATATCCAACTAGGTTATTTTCATGTCACACGATCTTTAACACCAAACATTGAAAATAGCGCATAACCGTTGTAGGAGCGTGTTTATTGGCAAAATGATTGTAGACATACAGGCTGATATATCTGAATATTTTCCAGCACAGCATCGAAAATCAGAGGGAACAATCCGAAAGTATTATGATAATCGTGATTCTTCAGGGCCATTCCCAAAGTCCACTTTAGTATATGTCATTCCTTCCGCGCTATTCTAGCTAACGTCAACAAACCATTATTTATGTGTGAACTTAATTGCAAAGAAAGCTTTCAGTTTTGTTTTCATTGCGTGACCGCTCTAAGCAAAGGGCGGATACAAACCTTAACACAGTTTCCTGCACGGTTACCATTTCGTGTACGTTTTATTTTTCTTTGTATCTAAGGCAGAGACCTTTACATATCCAGGTTCTTTAACGAAGACAAGGTAAGTTTATGTAACACACGTTTTAAAAAGAAAGAACACTTACCTTCTCGAAATTCCCTTCATGGCCAACATCTTCATACTCTACCATGACTCGTCCACTCTTTTCATCCAAGACAAGTTTACCATCAGCAAGATCGTGGCTCATAGATAAGAAGCACAAAGTGTTCTTCCATCCCTTACCGCTCCAGTGACGGACTCTCTCCCTCCAATCATTCTCCCCAGGGGTTGTATCTTCACCCTTCTCAATCCAACTGACAAGAAATTTGTAAGGGGCATCTGCACAGCTTGGTGGCGTCCCATCCTCCAGAACCAGTCCGTCCTCAACTGGCTCACCTGGAACCTGCCTCATATCAATTACACACGATATGGCAGGGCCAGGGCCCTTCCCTTCCTTCAGATTTTTCAGTTCGATCCCTGCGGGGCGAATTTTTTTCTCTCCGTTGTAGCTGAAGTTTAGCGTGTCTCCATTTGTGGTGAAGTTTTCTCCGAGTTTTGAAGAGAGGTGAAGGCCGCCATAATCTCGGGATTGCATTAGAATGTTCGTCGAGCCGAGCGATCCAGCAGAAAGAATGACCTTGTTCGCTCGTACAATCAATTGGCGAATTTTAAAGGTTTCTTGCACGTGAGGGACATAATGTACGATCCAAGCATCCTGAAAATCATCTCTGACTATGTACTTAACCTCAATCTGTAACAAATGTTAAGATAAAATATTTGTTCTAGCTCTTGTAACTTATCACCTATTCAAGTGAGTACTCGGACGAAAGTAATTGCTGACACTTCAGTATGCCGTTAGCGTCAGGGACTCGTTCTGCAGACCATGTTCCCAGTGTGTATGTTCCTTGGAAAGTATTATTGAAGGGTACAGAACTGCGAAAAATGAGTTGAGTAATTAACTTATTAGGCAATATCAGGGTAATCGGAGCACTGCCATTTTTTGCAGTTTGTCCTTCTGTTGGTCAAATTCGTACTTAAAGTGTCCAGGGAGGGGCCCAAAATCGTGCCAACTCACATAAGTCAAAATTTCATTCACCATGACACGGATACTTCAAAGCAGATAATGAAATCTCCTGGTGAGCTTTCATACATGGGTAACGATCGTGTTCAAAACTTCTGCAAGGATCATAAAATTGTTCTCAACCGGGGGTACACGTATACCCCTTGGTTTTGCGATACAGGGTAACAAAGGGGCATAATTCCGACTCGTCGTCAAGTGAGGGGGGGGGGTGAGAAGCCAAAAAAGGTTGGGAAGCACAGATTTAAAGATTATAAATCAATAAAAAAATCATGGGTAGTGTCAGGCCCGTAGCCAAGGGGGGGGGGCAAGGGGCGAAGTTTCCCTTGAAAAATTTTTCTCCCCCCTAGAAAGTTTTAAATTGCCATTGACTTAATACATTTTTATGCATTTGGCCCCTTGAAAAAATTTTCGCCCACTGGAAGCCATTTCGCCCCCTTCAGTACCTTTTTTGGCTACGTGCCTGGGCAGTGCGATACCCGTGATGATATCACGTGACCTACCTGTGTGTAGATTTCAGCACCATGAGCTTTCGCGTCCGGTAAATAGTTCATGTTTAGCGTGTTCTTTGCGCCAGTGTTGCATCCGCCGCAACAATTACCACAGCCATTGCACGACGGTTGCGGAATACCAACGTGGTTCTTTCTCTTATCCATAAAATTGACGTAGATAGGGGTCCTGTCGAATCAAGAGAAAAGGAAGTCGCTTGTTGGACAAAAAGACATATTTGAAACGTGCTACGATGTCAGGGGTAAAGGGCATGGCCCTTAAATTTCAATGAGGTGAGTAATACCTTTCATCCCCCAATATTTGACTTATACTTCGCATCGAATGCGGCGAGATGCATGATAATTGGGCATCAAATGCGGCGAGATAGACTGGGGTGAAATGTTTTAAGGGGGGGCGAGATTATCTATATACTAAATTGCAGAACGGCAAAAGTATTTTTTTTTATTTTCTAGGGGCGAATTTTTAGGGGGTACTGCCCCCTGTGCCCCTCCTCCCTGCATACGGGTTTGGCAAGGACATTGCAATAACATGATTGATCATGGAATACTGACCCTGGTTGCGATCACTAAAACATCGACACACTTTATAGTAGCCTATAGGTACACGTACATCCATTCTCTGTATACGTGTATCTACAGTACCTATACCTCTACATGTAGGCTATACAGATGCAAAAAGATAGCTTATACGTATAAATCATTTTGTACCGCTGCTAACTTACCCCTCCCACACCTATTTCCGACACAAACAGCCGCCCTTGTTCACAGTCCTACCCTCACCCTCTCAGCCGATGAAATGGAAGCAACTGTGCGTCAGTCAGTCACACCCAAGCGTTGGCACTAATGCCAAGTTACCTGTATACTGTTACGGCTGACCTGGCAAACGAATACATGAATATTTTCTTACCCAGAAGTAAACGGCTTTAAGTTTCAGTTATACCTTTCGGGAAGTATCCCAACTGGATCACCCACTGACCCAACACTATAGCCACAGGTTTACTCATATTTCATATTTATCTTAGCAAGAGAGACATTTACCGAATGACCCATGTTAAAGGGACTTATTGAGGTGGTTCAAAAAGTTAACGATTTTTTTCACATCTGTTGAGATTTACTCACATCTTGATGGCAGACTAAGAGATTCTGCGCATCTGCCACACAACTGAAATGGCAATGATAGGGTAATTAATGATTTTATTCATTTATTGAAAATTCGTGAACAGGCACTTTTTACGATTAGGTATTTAACCATATGCAACCCCTGTCCACGGAAACTACTCTCACATTTTATAAGTGATTCATGAGTAGTGAAGCTAATTAGAAACATTATCATGCAATGATTTCTTTCAAACTCGTCACAAAATAATCCAAAATCAACTCAATGAGCCCCTTTAAGAGCCCTATGTGTTTCCGAATGTTAGAAGAAAATATCAGTGTCAGAATAAAATATCACCATATCATGAAATAACATCACTATATCAGGATGTAATAGCATCACTATATCAGGATGTAGAGTAAAAATATTTACAATTCGGTATCTATATGTCAGAGGAAGTATCAGTACCGTATGTAACGTATAACATATGTATACATGAGCATGAAGAAAAGCGACGTTAAATCTTGTATCCTTCTGATTATTATTCTTGACATGCTGATATTTAAACAGTGCCGTCGGCAGGTATTTTCGATTTGGGGTGGGGCTGACTTGTGCTTTTCGAAAAGATGGAGTGTAGGTACGCTACATGGGTTGGCGCGTAGCGTATGGAGGAAATTTTTAACCAAAAAGGGCCGCCCAGATTGCAGGAAATGCAAGGGCGTAAGAAGCGGGGGCTGGGAGAGACAGCTTGGAGACTTTGCACTGACACACTTTTAATTCCTAACAAAAATGCATCAGCTAATTGAAGGCGAGTCTTCCCCCTGAATTCCACTACGTTGCATTCTTGCAATGCCCTGCTCCTCCATAAAGACTCCAATGCACAAGAACAATCGGCGTAATTGTAGAACAGCCACCTTTAAATAATGCGAATTGTTTGAGACGGTATTGATAGTAAACACGGCCACGCAATGGGGCTGCACGCGCGGAGCGCGCGAAAATTTTATTACTTTGATTACTGATATGTCCAATGAAATCAATGCTCATTTCCATTCCTAAAGCAAGGAATATTGCAGGTGCAATTCCAATTTCTTAGACCTTGAATTTACTAAGCCTAGCTTTTTTCTGCGCATCAGTGTAGCGGAGGCCCACTTTTGGTCGGGGATTCCGGCTCGGCACTGTCCGGGCCCACAGGAGTTACGCCACTGTGAATAATCAGTAACTTAAGATAAAGCACCGCAAAATTCCGCGACTTCATCATGCATTGACCGTTTAGATTTCCAAAAAAAGGCGCAGAAAGTCAAATTTAGTACGTCGTACGACAATGAGTCGGTATTTTCAAATACTTTCATAAAAGTTTTTTTTTCCTTATTGACTGAATAACGGAAATGATACGTCGTTTGTTTTAATATAATACTATAATACGGATAGACTTAATGATAGGTGATATAACTTTTAGAATGATATTCGTTATGTTTTATTCTCAGTCTTTCACTTTTTGGACGTTTTTATTGCATTAAAAAACTACGCATGGCAAAATTATTGGGGGCTGCAGCCCCCAGCCCCCAGCCCCCGGTTCCGACGGCCCTGTTTAAATGAAGCATACTGATACATTTCTCTGAAATATTGATATTTGATTGTAATATATTTTTAGTTATACCGAAGTACTGATGTAAAATTGTTACAACTTGTTATTTTATCCTGATATATTGATATTACTTCTGACATTGCAAAACACATAGCGCTTGGTGCCCTTGATTTGTACAATATGGTCTGATGGGTTGTAGATGGTATATCGCGCCAGACTAAAGTGTGGTTAGCCTGTTAAACAAATTGCATAAGAGCACATGAATTATCATCTTTGCAATAAACAAAGTGACATCATTTGTTACGTTTATTAGCAATTGTAAATTGGTGTCCAGAATTAAATTCGAATTACGAATACAGCCAGTATAACAACTGACGAATGTGCAAAATGTAGCGTGAGTGAAAATTGTTATCTCAGAACGAATGGGGCGATTTTCTAAATTTTCATGTAATTAAAATTGCTCCTGTTAGTCCTGCGAGAAAATTTCCGCGTTCCGCCCGCAAAACGCAGCAGATTTCGGTTTTGGTGTGAACGCACCTTTATGCGTCCAGGCACGTTTGTTTAAACACTACGTAAAGTTGTTATCCATAAGAACTTGCGGGCTTCATCGATTAAGTGGCTACTCGTTATATAAAGACCGTATGCCGATATGATACCGTACTTAACTGCGCACGGTATGCTCTTCACCGAAACCATTACGTTATCTAGTTAAAACCGACGTGTAAGGGAATTAGGGCTCTGCTCCGTAAGCAGGTAGTCGTACGTAGGACTAAGCATGGCATTCGGATTTTGTCTTTTCGTGAGGTTATATACAGCTACATTCTAAACTAGAAAGCCAAAAGGCTTAGTGATTCCTTGCCATATGAAATATTATAACAAGCATGAATCGCCCACATGACAAGCATGAGATCCCACACAGTTACCCTACTTCAGCAAAACCTTTTGAAATTTTGTGTCCTCAAATGATTTTTTCACCTCCCCTTCAAACAAAAGCTCAATGGGCACTATGGTTCCTTACTGAATGAAATGAAACTGAGTCATGAGCATACCATACAATTTTTTTTAGATAATGTGAAGTTTGCCTGTATCTCTGGTGACTGCTACATGCTCTTCAAAGTTGTTGGCAGTGAATGCTTACTTCATCCACCAAGTCTCACCAAAGATGCACAAAA
>WURT03001818.1:0-16994 GCA_009936505.3 Holothuria glaberrima
AAAAGCGGAAAATGGAATTTACCGTTTTGTGAAGCGGAAAATCGGGGGCCCTACTTTTGACTGACATAAATTCCAACAAGAGTTTCACTCTCACTGGTCAACGATAACTTGTGCAGATCAATAGTGTACCCAATGCACAGCAGATTGCTATCACAAAGTAGTGTGTGGATACTGCTTCAAACATACAGTAGGTGTAGGAAGCCATTCTTGACTGGAGGGATGAACTTTATTCCTGTCCCAAGTGAGGGATTTAAGGGGAGGAGGTGTCCCCTCTCCTGAATATTTGAGGGTCCTTTGATGCAATTTGGTGCAATACTTGAACAAATTTTAAGGGAAATTACTCTACATTTTTGACACTTTTTACAGAAGGAAAAAATAAGGGTTTTCTTTTTTCTTGAACTGAGGGGAGCCAGAAGCACACTTCCATCCCACCACTTTTTTGACTAGATGAAATTTAGCTGTGTTAGCCCCCATCCACCCCTCCCCCTGCGCTTCCAATGTCCTTGGCTTCAAACAATATAAACTCGCCACAAGCTACTGCTGCTTCCTTGAGAGGTGCACTAGACATATTTTCCCCAGAATCAGAGGAGTTAATCTCAGTTAACTTAAAAGGATTTTAAGAATTTGGGGATAGATTCTTTGCCCTTCAACACTAAAGGGCACAAAATAAGATGCAAATCCAGTCATTTTATCCTTTCTTCAAATGTAGTTTCACTCTTTGGCATAAAGTTCTAAGCTGTATTAGCCTTACAAGGACACATGCTCTAAGGCTATACTATCCTGCCATGAATTACACACAAAGGCGTGATAAAGGTATTTACTATTCTGCTTTAAATGTCTGACCATGAATGTCTCAATAAAATCTAATGTTTGCCCACTGTCCCAAACCAAACCTGAAATAAATAATCTCTTTGGCATCTCCTGCATTCCAGCTACTAGCAGTCAGAGGGAAAGCTAAACCCAATTGTTTGCAGATTCTTGGCTTCCTAGAATTTGGAAGTGTCACTGGGTCACACACACTGAACTGCTGGGCAAGAGTGTGTATGCTTTGTGCCTTTTCAATATAAATAAACAAGTCTCAAGACTATTCTGACTGTACAGAGAAAGGCATGAGGAGAAGTGAATACCAGGTGCGGCACTGCTGCTATGCAGCACTGTGTTGCTATTCCTGATGCTCTGCAGTGCACAGTTCCCATTCATTTATGAGACAAGTAGGCTTACAGCTACAAATATGCATACCAGACTATACCCACTGGCGGATCCAGAGCCTTTGGTTGGGAGGGACCTTGGAAATTGGTGGTATAGTGATATTGGGATGGGTCTAAAGAGAGGGGATTGTCTCCTTCCCCCATTGGAAAATTTTACTACTAGTTAATGCCCTCAAATGCAATTTGGTGCAACAAAAGTGTACAGTTGTGAAGTTAATTTTCTTTATGGGGGCCTACATTTGGGTGGGGCCATGGCTATTGCCCCACCCTTGGATCTGCCAGTGAACGTATACTATGTAAGGTTTCCAAGAAGGGGGGGGAGTTAAAGGGGTATTGACTTGTTCCTTCGTACATAAAAGGAGGGGGAAAAATACCCCTGCTCCCGAGCTGTGGTTTTCACCAACCAATTTTGGTAAGCCAGATGATTTCACTTTTGTCAGACCATTTTATCAGCTCATCTCACAGCCTTTCAGAATTTAGTTCGGGCTTCCCCTCCACAACAGCCCACAGAAAACACCCCAGGAACATTCCCCTGTAAATCGCAGCAGATGCAACACATGCCCAGTAGTTGGCAAAAACACCCTCAACAACATTTGAGGTCCCAATGGTAACAGATTTACTGTTAACCAACATTTTACATGTACTTCCACTAATGTGGTTTACATTTTAGTTTGCGGACGCTGTCACTGTCTGTATGTGGGAGAGACCAAACGTCGCCTCGCTGACCAAGTAACTGAACACCTCAGGTCCATCAAACAAAACTTTCAAGGGTATCCGGTAGCTACACATTTCAATCCCCCATCACTGTGTTCGATAACAGACTTAGCAGTTGCTGCAGCCATAATGTGCAGAGGTTCCGACCGTGACCGCCTGACTGCCGAAAACCGGCTTATCATGAAGCTTGGAACCCTCCCCCCACACGGTCTTAACATTAGAATAGCCTTTTTTTAACTTGCCCCCTTTTGAACCAACTTTTCACCAGTTTCACTCAGCCCTCATGTTTTTTTTCCCCCGTGTCATTTTTCAATTTTTTTTCAACCAATCTGTTCATGTCATTTTCCATTTTTTACAACCGTTCTGTTCGTGCCATTTTTCAATGTTTGCTTTCTCTACTTTTATTTCATTGTTGTTCAGTTGCATTTTTGCCACCTGATGAAGAGCTTATACTCGAAACGTCGTAGAATTTTCCGCAAACTTTTGGCACTTACTACTACCTCTATATATATATACATTATTTCAATGGCCCACCATTTTTATGTGTTAACAGATACGTGTACGTAAATTGGTCAACAATGAAGTAATTGCATATAGATTATATAGTGAAAAGGACATTACCATCCGTGTACGTATTCCTATATAAAAAGTACGCAGTTTCGCAAAGTTGACCTGATTTTTCCCCCCTTTAGACGACTTCCCCTTTAAGGCAGGTTTTTTCATGCAATATTTCCCCTTATTTATATATGGTATGAAAAACACGACTGTTGGGAGAACTCGACCCTTAGGGCGAAAAAAACGTTTCGCCTTAACGTTTTACACACTGTTTTATATGGGAATGCGTAACTATACACAAGTCCGATTTACCAAACAATGTCTATGCAATTACTTCACTGCAAACCAACTTACGTACGTGTATCTGTTAACACTTAGGACTAAGAGGCCATTGAAATAACGTGCATGTATATCACAGAACCAAAAGGAAAAATAAAATCTTACGTATTTTATTTTTACTTTCGCCGATTGTATTGGCGGTATAGCGACTTCACCTAACAGTTCGATCCAGCGTTAAATACATATATATATATATATATAACGCTAATTCCCCCCCTTAAGGCGAAAGTCTTTATATGTTTCTACCTTAAGGCGAAAAAAAAAAACAATAAAATACATAAGCATTTATTTCCCCCCAACGTCCTCAAGATAAAAACAACGTTATTTCAATGGCCTGCCATCCGTGCGTGTCAACAGATAGATGTCCGTAAATTCTTCAACTTTGGAGTAATAGCATATAGATTGTGTCTTTAAAAGAACGTTACCACAGGTTTACGTATTCCTATATAAAAAGTTTGTGAAAACGTTAAGGGGAATCTGTTTTTTCGCCCTATTTTTTTTTCGCCCTATGGTCGACTTTTCAACAACTTCTTTCGCCCTAAGGTGGGAATTAGAGAAATATTTATATATATATATACGGAAGTATTGGTGTAATATAGATATATATATACTTATATACCTTTAACTCAGTTCAAAGGATATAGGTTATGGCATTGCTTGTCAGAGACTGCTAAATGACAAGCACAAACTTATCATTTCTCTTAATATGACCTGATTTTCTAACTTATCTTGTCCACCCTGACCTATTAATGACCCTTCCAAAACATCTGTTAATATAGGCTAAATCCTGATATGCAATTTGCAATTAAAAATTCTCCACAAAATCCCTGATAACTCACAGAGTTGTTGCCAGATATCCTGCCTGGGTCAGATGACATACATATAACCCAACAGGTAATTCTCCCTATCAGTACCCATCTCTGGGATGTATATCCTTACATCCTATCCACCACAAACGGAGGGCATTAAAACCGCATCATCTCTGTTAAAATCATCACCATCTATCCTCAAGAAAACCTCCTCCATTCAGCTGGAGGGTTTATATCTTCTAAGGACAAATCATTGATTTGTAGATAAGATGTTATGGAATCTTTCCAGTTAATATAGAGAGATACTCTTTAAGGTCAAAAGAAGTCATGCTAAGAGGCATGTTTGATGCTACTTCATACAATTCTGACAGTCATGAAAGATAAAAGAACATAGGGTCACCAAACTCACCATTCAAGGACCTAAAGCACAAATTTTATCAAGTATTTCACATTTCTCTCGGAATCGGAATGATGCTGGATGGTTACAATAACAAAACTGTTTTCCACTACAACACATGACATATTAAACTCTAAAAATGCTCAACTATTTCTTTCCTACTTTTTAGCAATGACTGTTAAGCAGCTCAGTCGAAGAAGTAATCTAATAGACATGATTGACACAATCATCCTTCATCAGAAATTGCTTTTCAGGGCTTCTTGCATTTGCAACATGAGGATGGTAACATAATATACCTCACCTAAACAACAGACTGGTAGGGTGCAAAACAGCTTTTTATCACTGTCAGACTGAAATTATAACTGCTTCTAGGAAAAATTCTTGTTTTGCAAGTGTAACCTTTTAAGACACACATGGTAAATAAACTCTAAAAATAAATTTAACTTGAGGAAGTGAAATAAAAAAAAAAAAAAGCACCTTGCTTTGTTAATCTGTAACCCTTTCTTACCTTGGCCACTACTTATATTGAACAACCCCATCTACTGCAGAATATCTTCTGGCAATGTTTGGATCCTAATAAGATGGCGCCCTTCCTGCCTCATCAATTCATGGAGAGGGAACTTTCTTCAGGGAGTTAAATAAAACACTACTTAAAACAGGAGTCTCATTAAATCAACTTGGGACAGCTGCAAGTGCTCTTTAAAAGAGATGGCAAAATGTCAACAATGATATACAACAAAGTATTAAAGGGCTCACAGGTGACCCAATTTAAATTACTACCCCAGTATCCTATTCATATATGGCTTTTTTCAATCATGTGACAAGATTTTGTTTAGGTTTACTACACCACTGGGGTCACACAGCCACTAAGCCTCATCAAGGATCCTAAGCCAGACTGATCAGGGATGAGCACAGGCAAGGTTTGCCTTCTCCTTTTGACAAGTGATCAAAGGGTAACTATGCAGGGGTATACTGATAACTCAATTCCGCCCCCAAAACTGCCACCATTTAATGCCCCCATCTGACAGACAATTGTATCCCCGTTCTTTGGCAAGAATTTGAATATTATATATCTGATATTATTAAATTACGTGTCTGACATCAAATACCAAATTTTGTCTGACTTCTGAATTCCATTTAGCAATATTACCAAATAAATCATAACCTGCTATCGCTACTGTTCAGTATGGTAGGCCTAATCATGTTAGGCTTAGCGCTAGGCTTCCTGCCAGCATTCGTGAAACTGGCCCTCTGCATGTTGCATGCCTGACCAGGGTGTGTAGCCTCAGTGGTCACACCAGGCAAATTGTTGGTCTGAATTTCAGACATTGTGGTTTGTCACGATCAGCGTGTGGTAACAAATAGTAATAACTTCCAAATCCTTTACGATTGTATGTGTTCGCGAGGAGTAAATCCTCTATCGCAATATAAACTCAAGATTTTCTCCGTGGTAACCAAATATAACTGATCACGTCTTCTCAGAGCGAACGAACTGGCCATGCATGCACGAATGGAATCTCACCTTACATCGAATGTATTACAAAATAAAATGTTAATCATAAACAAATACACAATACAATACCTTTTCTTTTTATGTTAGCAAAACCATATTCAAGTTCTGAAACATTTTGAAAAACACTTTGTGAGGGAAATATGAGATCTTCAAAATAAACTGATATTTCAAGTAGGATTGGAGTGATTGCTAATTCCCTTTAAAGTATGAACCTTAGATACACACATCTCAAGTACTTCCCCTATCACCATCACAACCATGGCACTATGACAGTTGTGTCCTTGACCTATAGCATCCGGATTTTGTAATTACATCAATACTTAGACCTTTTAATGACTGTTGTACAATGCTACTCCCCTTTGTTCTGTTCTAGCTGTCTGTATTTTGAATGCGCACTACTGTTCCAGGGACTTTCTGTGGTATTTCATTGTTAGTCATGGGACATTTTAGAGAACATTTTGGCTCATACAGGGAACAGTGAAAGGGTGACAAACTCGTAATGTGATCAAATTATAGAGTGTGACTGCCTCAACAAAATAATAAAAATGTAGGAACCAAAGTCTACTCCAATACTAATATTTGTTAATTAGTAAACCTTTAGTCATGGGACAGCTTTGCCACAGGGGTCAATTACTTAGTCCCAAAACTCTGTGCCATTAAGAAGATATTGCTATTTCTTTGCTTCTGGTGTCAAGAAGACAAGTTGCAGTATTGTTTTACTGTAGACTTTTTTGAAAAAATCTTTCCCATTTTCTGCAATTCAAAACAATATATTGTTAGCCATAGGACAAATAAAGTGTTAGTCATGGGACAGTTTTGTCCCAAAAGCTTACAAGTGTCAAAATGCTGCACAATGAGATGTATCTCAATCCCATTTCCCTCTTCTTACCCAAACAATAATAAATTAAATTAAGGGTTAATAATGTTGATTTTCACACTTTCACAAAACATTTCAAACATTTAGGCTAGATCCAATAAACAAGGCTTTACAGTAGGTTGAAACAAAGGTTGGGTATCCCTGGGGCATCCTTCCCTCTCCTCCCAAATACAAGGGGCACCAACAATAAGATGTCCTCTGCTGTGACTTACTCCTCTACTTTGATATCTATGAAATATTATCCTTCACAAAATTGGGGGAAGACCCCAAGCTCCCTATTGCACAACATCTCTGGGTACCTTACCAACTGTCCAAACAATTTCATTTCCTCCACTCACCTTGACCAACCATCTGCTGTTGACCCTGGTTATAGTCCACATATTCCGTACCATGGTTTGCATAAAGCTGTTCCTGGGGTATGTATTCCTGGGTTGGAGAAGGGTATTCCAAATTTTGGTTGCCATCATACTCTGGGGCAGGTACAGAATATCCACTCATTTGACCCTCCATGTGGGTATCATATTCACACGGCTGGTAAATTCCTCCATGCATGGGCCCATTTATGTAGGGCCCAGGTTGGCTCTGTCCACTATCAATTGAACTGTCTGACTGGTATACATCTGGTCCATTCTCAATGATAGGACCATTTGGTTGTCCTCCTTTGACAGGAGGGGCAAACTGAGACTCGGTTTCACTACTTGTAGTTGAGCTGGTCTCACCATTCATTGGGGTTCCATCGTGATACTGTGTGTGGTTTGGTGATGAATATTGTGCAACAAGGGCCTCTGACCCCGACATGGTCACTTCCCTAAGTTGACACAAAATTCATTCCTGAAAAATGAAGAAAGAGGCATATCAAAATATTGCAATGTACATGCATAAATGGGAGGGTACAAACCTCTTCAGTGGACAGTCTACAAGTGACAAAACTAGGGGGGTCCAAGCACATTCATCAAAAAAGGTGACTTTTAATGATAATATTTGTAGAAAAGTTCGATAGACTTGCATGGAAATTTATGTCACTGCACTGTCTTAACATTGAACTTCTTAACCCAACCTCTCACTAACATAAGGTGCATGACATAACTGAAATCTAAAAAATAGATCTACTGTATGTACTTTGCCAACTCTGGAATCTCACCTCCCACATAATTATGCATGTATGCAATATGTGGGTAGATTCACATACAAACAACTTTGTGGGAATGGGATATCATTTTTTACAGCTAATTTTCAACCCTTACAACAGATTTGCATATTTTTCAATGTCTAAAGAGAATATACCTCCCTGTAGGAGTACCATTTTAGCACAGCATAGAGTTAAGGTCCCTTATACCTGTAGACTTTATGCATTTGACATCGCACATCATCCAAGGCAAGCATGACTTTGGAACACATACTGTAAGCCTACACAGGTGCACAACGTAAACTTCACACATGCATGCAGACTGGGGTACAAATCCGATGGGTGCAAAAATTTTGTTGGTGCTACCTCAGCAGAGGGCGCACTTTCCATTCTGTCATGTCATATGCATGAGGTGTATTGCATGTTTCTCGATCCTCCTGAGTAAAATTTAGCAACACATTGTGTGCTGTTCAACAGACCTGGCAAAGAAGTTACAGAATCATTGGACACTCTCTGAGGGTGAGCTGATGCCCTTCCACCATAATGCAATCAACTTAGCCTGGTACCTCTTGAGGGTAACTGAGGGGTACTTGGACATACATGCAAATGAAATACAAGGAGTATATACACAGAAAAAAACTGTTTAATATTGCTTCAGAGAGCAACATTAATAAGAAAATAACAAGTTGATGAGTTGCCTCAAGATCATTAATGTCAACCTTGTTTGTTTGTTCAGTCACATCTGGCCTGGAAAAATGTGGGCCTAAAATAAAGTATCCTAATGAACCTGAAAGTACATGGAAAAACACATCTAGGATGTTTGCTGTTTTAAATACATCAAATATAAATACAAATGTTTTTGCTTCAGTTATTTTAATTTTTAACCTTAACTGTTATCACAACATCCTCAACCTGAAGTGTGATGGTGGCCCATCAAAGCCTGGCCTAATTATATGTATTGGTTGCATTTTAATCTTTACATAGTATACATATAGTGTGCACACACTGCATACATTCATCTTGGTTGACATGACTACAGCAATGAGATTGCAATAACCTAAAATAATGAATGGATAACAATATACATAGAAAGGAATGTTTTCAAGCAACGTCTCTCACATTTTTTGCCATAAAGAAATACCATTACACGGTACACCCCATCAAACTCCTAAGTGCGGAATGCACATGCCACAATACTTCTCTCCACTTACGTATGTAACCCCACTTTACCCGCACTAACACCTGGCAAATGAACAGAAAGAACAGTCGACTGGAGCCCTCAAGAAGAGTGCGCCCCAAAAAAGAGTGCACCCCCAATATTTGGCTTGCCTATCAGACAATCAAATACTCATGATTCCGACGAAAGATGGTGATGGGGAGGTATACCATGGCAGAAAGCTGCAAAACTTGCAGGATTAGGATGAGATGAGAACTTTACAGGATGGTCTTACCAGATGTTGGTTACAAGACATGATTAACACGTACAAGGCAAAATGGAGGAAGAGCTAGGTCTTAGGTCATAGGTATTCCCGCGGTGTTATAGGTTTGCCAGACGGTTATTGCAGGCAATAATGGTATACATATGTAAACAGGAGGTAAGGAGGAGCAAAATAGACTGACACTTTGTCTTTTTCGGCCCACATTCCATGTGGGAAAAAGATAACCCTTTACTCTTAGCAAGATATTGAATATGGTACTACAGTGTGCTTTCAAGAGTATGTTAGTCATGGACGATCTATACCACAACTACAGAATACCCCTGACTCCTAGCTCCAGTCTCCTTCCATTATTTGCTATACCAATCCTGCTCTGCCATCAGTTCTCATGATATTCAATAGTGTAATGGCATGCCCACACTTGGAAGTGGAGAAAACAGAGAAATTGAGTGCACATGACTATAAACCACATAGAGAAGCTTGACCAGAGAGTACAATTTGTAAAGCTTCCACCCCCCCCAATCCCCTTCCCATCCTCTAACAGGCTATGCTGTTGGACTTCGGTCACCATTTTAAAGCTTGATCACGCTATCCCCCTCACAGTCTCCTCCACTCCCCTACCCCATATTATGGCCCAGCATCCCCTCTCAACTGCATCTCCCAATGGAATCTTCCTGGCTACGCTACTGGGGCAAATGACCATAGAGCAACATCACCAAAAGGTTCTGTAATCTTTCAACTGTCTATCAGTGACAAGTGGTTTACTACAGACATCTATACAGAACTAGACAGAGCTGTCATCATGCAAAATATGACCTGATTTTGAAGCACATGTAGAAATGGGTGACCTCACTGTACTTATTAACTTACTCAAGTCTTCTCAACATTATCTCCAAAACAGTATCTACTGTGCTATCACTTATTTGCCGGTACTAATTGCGGGTAGGTGAGGGTTACATAGGTAAACAGAAGGTAAGAAAGGGCCATGTATAGATTCCCTAAATCCCAAAATTTGGTACAAATCCAAAATTCAGAATTAGAAAACTCTTGTTGACAGCTTTACAGAGCAAGTTCTCAACATTTCACCAATGGTGAAGGAAGAGTTAAAATATAAGGTGGCCTTTAACAGTAGGGCATACCAGGGAGTTATTAGTTTTTGCCAGATGGTTATTACAGGCAATAATGGTATACATATAATATAAATCAGAGGTAAGGAGGAACACAACTCCAATGATCGCTATAAAATGGCCAGTTGAGCAAGAAATAAAAGAGTTTCCCACTATAAGCATACTGTACCTCTAGCAGTTATGTACATTATATTGACTGTCTTCCTTGTTTTACACTGAAATACTGAAAGCCAGGGAGAGAAGGCAATTGGACCAAGTCTACAACATTTCCTCTCGTATGCACTACTGGACAGTGCACCTAGGAGAGCATCAAGTCTCCCTGACAACTATCCTTATGGCAGGTCACAATCACAATGCATACGTAGAACAGGTCATATGACTCTTCTTATATCCACTTCAATTTCACAGCTAGTGTAGGGTGATCAATGTAATTCATAGTAAATGTGAGTTTCACACTCTGTGGTAGCAGAAGTATTTATAACTGCTTTACCACTTAGTCTACATTTAGCAAACATAATTAGCCCTAAAGAGGAACAAACATTTTCCTGCATGTGGTATTTTGTCTAGATACTTCAAACCCACACAGAACCTACACACCAGAAATATATTAAATTTCACCCACTCTATGTTACAATAAGACTTTTTGCTAAAGATGGTTTGATAAATACAACTTTGCAACTACACACTTAAAGCACCGTACAAATGTTGACAAGAAAAAGTTTGTGGTATGTTTATATATCTATGTTGCTACCATCTGGAACCCATTGAACACTGAATCCCTTAGTCAGGTGCCCTAAAATTATCGTAAAATGACCCCAATAAGACCATTCACTGATACACAACTGGTTGGCAGAGTGCGCATCTATGTCAGGGCTTGAACTACTTCTTTAATTTCGGGTGATACTTCAAAAAAAAAAATCTCCCCCGGAAATGGGATTTCGGGTGCTTCTTTCAGCTTTTTGAGTGCTACAGTCCTCCATCATTTTTGGTGCAAAGCTAAATGTCTCGATAATTGAGCTATATTCACTTTCTCAGTATATAGCTTTATCTTATCCTAAGCCGGTCACAGACATAGAGTAGGATACTCTATTCTCACAGACGAACTGTAAAACAAAAAACCTAGAAGCCCGCAACATTTCAATGTATGCACTTGGCCATTTCACACCATTCATGATCCTACCATGCTTTATCTATACATGAACAGAATGTGTAGGCTTACACATTTTGTTTTAAGAGTTTCATATAGCAGCACGTAATGGATGCAAGCACTATATATATATATATATATTCATACATAAATATCTGTTCAATTCATGCTATAGCTGTGCGCAAATAAATGGGAGCTAGTACGAGTTTGGGTGCACCGTGCGACTTGCGACTTTCTTGACAGCTGATCATGGTCACATTTCAGACATCGCTATTGCGTAAAATTATAAAAGTACAAGGTACACTTTACTTTCACACAAATTAAAATGCATGTTTTACATAAAAGCACCCCGTAACTACTACAAACTAGGTGACAACTGGAAATTAAGCGGTACAAGCAGCAATAAAAAAATACTGTTATTTCCCATACCTTGCCCAATGTTCTTGCAATGTAAAACTTTTGTACAGAGCAGGCGCATAGCCTACTGTCTTAGTGTTTGCATGCAATAACGGACCTATAGACGGTGCTGTGACTTCCTGTGCTCCATCGTGCGTTTCACTTGAACTTCTGTACAGAACACGGAAATGGCCTATATGTATCGGTGTTTGCGCACATTTCAGCCCTGCATCAAACATACGATTAATGGCTGCGAATGTGATACTTGGTTTCATTCATTGAAAATTTGGGTGAATTAAAAAGCAGTCAGTGAAATGATCTGTAGATCTCAATGTACAGGTTATAAAAGCTTGTGCAAATTGCAACTATTGGCACATATAAATTTGCACTCATTTGAGTATTTAGAAGTCATGCTTTCGTGGTTATTTTCCCTTAGGAATTTGACTTCATAATTTTTTCATCAGAGGGAAAGGCGAAGCATTCTCAGCTCGATCGTTCTTTGGAATTCACAGAGGCGATTTGCTCTCATTCTTGTTTTCTTTTTCACCCCCTCACAGCAATTTTGAGGTGATTTTTAGCATTTCGGGGGCGAATTCGCCCTCTGCCCCCGTGTTTTTCACGCGTTGATGTATGTTAGGTGTTGTGCACATATCATATACTTGCATGCCCTCCGCCCCCGTGTTTTTCACGCATTGATGTATGTTAGGTGTTGTGCACATATCATATACTTGCATGCCCTCCGCCCCTGTGTTTTTCACGCGTTGATGTATGTTAGGTGTTGTGCACATATCATATACTTGCATGATTGCATGCAGAAAGTAGACAAACCTACTTTTCATTGTGAAGACAATGCCAGCTCGCCTTACCCCAGCTCTTTTGCTAACCAGCCGTGATGTCATTTGTTTGTAAACATGAATGAGTTTATACAGATTTCATCAACAAGACAGTAGATATTTGTTGAAAGGCAAATCCTTCCTTGCCCCTCCTCCCCCTACCATTATAGACTGCCTTCTGCACAAAGAATGTAAACCTAATTTAATTACTGAAACACCTAAATCTCTACCGAAACCATTTTACCTACATTTTGCCACTTGTCACAATGACTACAACATTCCAAATTTTTTCTCCAACCAATACATGCTAAAAATTATAAACATTAACAGTTTTGTTTTTTTTACCCCTCCCCCTACCCAGCCCCACATAAAACCATGGAGGAATATCATATCAATGCATCCTTAAATGTTTACATTCATAACCCTTGCACAGAAAATATTGTCCTCAGGAGTCCAAAGGCTCAAGGTACAGTCCTATGGCTACAATTATCTATGTGAAAACAAACAGCTGTTATGAAGTCAATAACACAATCTCCTAGTATTGAGCAACCATAAAAAACACGACATCCCTTGGAGTTGAGTTATGATGCACATCGTAAGTCAAAAAGTCATGTTGCTATATGGCTAAATAAAGGAATTAATTAATCCCCCCCCCCCTCCTCAATTTTAAAGTGTAAAATAGATATAAAAAAAAGTTCCTACTATTCAGTAACTTGTACACACACTTTACAGTCTGATGGAAAACATAATTTGAAAAAGAATTATCTTAATTACCTCCTCCGCACATGGTACAGAATAAGTAGTACCTCCTTTGCTAAAATATAGCATTAATATTCCAAAAATTCACAAAGTAAAAGCAAGAAAATAATTTATCCACCCATCAAACATTGATCACTAAATTACACCAAAATCTACACAATTAACAGCCTCCCTTTGAAACTGGAAAAACTTAAATCCATAATAAAAAGTGAATCTGTATGATCCATGATATCTTGATCCAGGTTATTCCGTGTAATACAATATGAATACCAGTTGCCCCTTCAATTAAACATTCATGTATAGTCAGCCTGACCTCCTACTATATCCTCTGCTACTATCCCCTTTGATGACATGTCAGACACAGAGACTGCCAATGGTAGATTCTCCAAACATGTATCCATACACACACATGCCTTCTTGCTCAATAGCTTTCCAATTTACAATACTTAAAAGTTTAAACAGACCCACGAAGCAGTACTCCTGTTGATGGAGATGCTACTGCATCTGTGCACACACTGTATATTCACGTATACAGCAGAATTACTGCCACTGACACATGTAGAATCCATACATACATACAAACACACATAAACTCTCCACACTTCAAAATAATTACTTGCGGGCTCAGAATCTTGGCAGCAGTTGGCTGATTTAGAATTCTCCAAGTCTTTCTGCAGAAGAGGCTAAGATGTGAGCATGACAACAGTATACTTAGTGTGAGAAGTCTATCACTGGTAGGAACTAATAATCCTGCAGAGTTTAAGACATTCCTCAATACAGTCTGGGTTTACTATTGCCACAAACAGTAGAGTCTGACACTCACTGTACAGCAGTGACATTGAATGTTTTAATCTTGTTGAGTTCTGGCAACCGAGAGGAAATGGGTAGCATGTGTTGAAGAAGGAACAAGTGATGAAGGAACTAAACCAGAAAAAATGTCTGTCTGCTTAATTCTATCTGGAGTGTAGGCTTAAGGCACACTAGGGAAACAGAAGGCTCCCACTGACAATCACTTGTTAGGATTTATTTTCTTAAATTTCAGGATTGCAACTCCCTGCATGAACATTTCTCTAAAACATGTTGAAATAATTAAAAAGAATATCTTCAACTTTTCCTACAAAAACTGAAAAAATTAAAATTATGCACCAAATTACAACTTCTGCCCCACATTAGTCTTGAAAGTTTCTCTCCTCTGTTTAGGAGAAAAATTTCTGTGCACAAGGAAAAACATACTGTATTAAGCAGATTGAGAATCACTTAGAATTTGAACACTGCAAATTAAAAAGACTAGGCATTCTTCTGGTACTTGGCATTCAGTAGAGATCCTTCCTTTGTCATCCAACAAGGACAGGGTTTTGGAGGTTTCTCATCCCTTTTGAAAAGTTATTTTACTGCAAAGCAACATGGATGCAATGGTGCTATCTTATGTTTAACATTCTCACTTTTCACTGAATGCTTTTTCTTCTCGGACCTAAATGGCTAAAGGTTATTTTTTGGGGTTACTTTATTTGGAGGGGGCTCACCACCCATACAAAAAATTTTTGTTAATGTTTGGCGGCTTAGCTGTAACAAATGCTACGGGCTGATTTGAAAATATTTGCAGAGATGATATGTCATGAAGTATTTTTTTATGAAGTATATGTTTTCATTTGTTTATTACTTCATATTTTATTTAGATTTTATTAAGGACAGTGGCATCACAATTTTCTGGGTTGGCATCCAGGGCGGACCACCTCCTTGCTTGTTCGCTCACTGACTCCCCAACCCCAGTCCAAAGAACACTAATGAATAAGTTGCTTCACATAGGTAGCCAAAAAAAGACTGCTAAATTTTACAAAAAGTACACACATTTGCTACATTTTCTTTAAACCACAATTTCACATGAAATATTTTTAAGTGCTTACAGTAACATCTTCCACTCAAGTCTACATATCTTTGTCAAATGTACTTAGATCCTGCAACCAGCATCTCTGTTTAGTTTTACTTCATTTTTTTTTAAATTTTAATATATTTTTTTATTTGCAGTAACAGCAAAACAATAGATATTGATGACTAAACCCTTAAACATACTCAGGGCTGAACATTAATGATTGCCCGATTGTCCGATTGCCCGGGGCAAGTAAAAATTACGTCGGGCAAGTCATTCCTTACCATGTATCTTACCATGTAGCTATCATTATTTGCTATCCAGCTGATAGCTGTATGATCTACCCACTTCGTACAGGTGTTCAATACGCTGGCTTTCCTTCAGCAGCCGCCATATCGCATACCCACACGTTTTAAGGCAAAGCTAAAAGCAGTATACATGCAAAAATGACCTACAACATCAAGTTTTCCTTCTGCCTTTTTGGAAATAGTTTGTCCAAACCTACAATTAAGCTGTTCATTGACTCTATGATTGGAGCTTAACTGCTCACCACACAGAATATTGTTAAAACTGTTATAATGGTATCAAAAAAATGGATTGAAATCATTCAAATTGTTTCAAAAATAATTTTCGCCATCTGCAACCATTAATGCAAGTTTTGACTCGAAAAGGGAAGAGATTTCAGCTCCGAAGTACATGGTTAGATTGCACACATAATCTACAGCTTGCTGCATACATATCGTACGGCAGGGAGTACCACTTCAAAATACATCGTTTTACAGTACCAAACAGTCAAATTTGTCAAAAATGACAAAAAAATTCTCCTGACATGTTCAAAAGGCTCTCAAAAAATTATCTATAAAATATTGACAACTTTCAATTGGACGTATTTTTTTTCCCATGAGGCACATTTCTTTAGAGGGGCTTGCAGTTTTGCCATTGCCTAACGTGTAAAAAATATGGATAGGCCTACTAAGATGCTAAACCAACACAATACATGGGCAGTTGTCTGCTTACTCGTAGAGCTACAGGGTCTAACATTTACCCATCATGTTTGTTCCGAAGTGTTACCAAACGTTGTCTAAGACAGAAGATGTTGATATGAGTGTTCAGACTTATTTATGGTCAAGATAGAGTTTTTGCTTGTCAAACCAACTTAAATATTTTTAGTCTTTTTGCCATACATGCACTGTTACGAGAAGCTGATAGCCTCATGAATTCAAGTCCATGAAAAAAGAGCACAAGTTCACAGGAAACTAGCACCACTCTCAATCCTCTTTCCATTGATATGTGGAGGGTGGGGGGGGATTCATCAGCTACCACCAGACAAAAGCATTGTGCCCCACCATCCCCCACTCCTATCACAACCGTATTTAGGTACAGTATACTGATAAAAGCCCTTTACACTGGGTTTCAGTTCAACATTGGATGAAATGCACTGTGGAACATCACATGAACAGTGCAGTGTATGGTAGACACATACTCCTTGGAATGCATTGGGCTGCTGGTATTTGTGGCCATGTGAGGGAGTTTTAAAAATGCTGTGGGGATGTCATATAATGCCAAGGAGGCTGCTGTCTCCACAGCATTTTTTTTTTACAGAAATTGCCATGCAGACATCTAGGGGAATTTGTCAGCCTGTCAATATGCAGTGTAGTAACGATTGATTTTTAGGTACGGTACTGTAGTTACGCACTACATCCGAGAACTTTCTACTTTGTAACTGCATATGTGACACAGAATACACGTGTACATAGTACTGTGCAGGAGAACCGACTGATGAGGTGGAAGCGTACCGGAATAAGACGAATTGAATGATAGTATCATTGCATATGTGTGCACTGTAGGCCCTATGTACCATTCATTCATTCATTCATTCATTCATTCATTC
>WURT03001829.1:0-16993 GCA_009936505.3 Holothuria glaberrima
TTATACTACTGAATTACTCCCCCAAACTCAGATAATGTCAGTAATAGCTCTCTAAGTCTATATCCTTGTCAGTGGCATACACAGGGGGAGGGCATTAGGCCATGCCACCCACTCGTGGATGCCAATTTTTTTTTTTTTTTTTGGTTCCTAAAAATACATAAATTTTGTATCACAAATTTTACTTCAAAAAGTAGCATATGTGGCACCAAATTGCATGTAAGGGCACCCAATTTTTCAAAAATTTTCGAAGGGGGAGGGGGACGTCCCCCTCCCCCCTTAGACCCCTGATCAAACAAAATACTGCATTCCCCCTCCCCCGTCACTGACCCTGTGTATATTTCAATGACTTGGTGAGATATTCTGTGAAAATTTATGCTTCTCCATTAAACAAAACTTATCGCCCCCCCCCCCTCCGAGCTTGGTTCGGCTCCCCTGCTCTCCAAGTCTGGTTACGGGTCTGCCCTTGGCTCTTCGCCAGAGAGTCGGGGGACTTTTGAAAAATAAGAAAAGTTATCGATAAAGCGTGACCATCCTTACAAAAAAGTTCTGAATGAAAAACTATTGGTCTGATCTAGAAAAAAATCGGATCGAATTTTGGATTGAAATCGCTGTAGTGTGACCCGCCTTTAACTTTTGCTAAGCTAGTACTTCGAACTTTCTGCGTTTCGTAACAGTCCTGTATGTAAAAATGTGCCCGCTAAATATCCGTCTAGATGTCCTTGCAACAATGTTTCCAAAACTACTCGTGTTCGTTAGTCTAGGCTTTGATCACTACGGTAAGCCCCTCAGACTGATTCATTCAACTGTATTTTACATTTATTAAATGCATGCTAATAGAGACAGACCTATTACTGAACTTGCAGAATCATTCCCCTTATGTATATCATTCAAAATCTGTTGTCATGCTATTACCATAGATCTGTTTAAGAAGTACATGATTATGTGTTACTCTAGGGGTCTTTTATTTTCCCTCGTTCAACAATTTTTTTCGGTACAATCATTGACAAATCTTTCCGGTTTACCTCATATGGATGTTATATGGTAAAAACATATCCAAAGGAGTGGGTTTACTTCATAGAGCAAATAATGATACTCTTCCATCAAATTACAAGTCTTACAATTTTGTATATATTCATTGTGTACACTGTAAAAACAATGTTTATGAATTAAACACTTTTCTAAACACTTTTTTGCCCCCACTTTGGAAACACGTTTAAAGTCTAAACATGTTCAGGAATTAAACACATGATGTTTAGGAATTAAGCACACAGTGTTTAGGAATTAAACATGAGTGTTTAGGAATTAAACATGAGTGTTTAGGATAGAAACATGTTTCCAAAGTGGGGGCAAAAAATGTGTTTAATTCCTAAACACGCTTTTTAGAGTGTAGATGGGGTTTATTCTTCCTAATTTTGATGTAAGTAAAGTACATTCTTTGAAGACATGGACTTTGTGAATTATTTGAATTGCCCCATTTCAAATTCATTTTGTTCTGTTGTTGGCATAAAAAGTTATTGAACTTGGTATTCGATTTTCTTAGGTATCAAATGACTGCCTTCACTAATGCATAGGCCTAACGATGGTTTACTTCTCCCAACCTTGAACATCTCTTTGTGAAACATGCTAGTAACGGTCAAACTATAGTTGCAAGGTAGTGCTGCCGCCATTGTGCCTTTGACCGACTAAAGAGTAGTTAGCACTATACAGAACCAAACATTGGGACCACCCTATAAATCTATTCGTGCCCAAAGGACAACAAGGTAGGGATGTACTCAGGTCCTTAGCCAGACAAGGTACTGAAGGGGGAGGGGAATGGCTTCCAGGAGGCGAAAAATTTTTCAGGGCGCAAATGTGTGAAAATGTATTAAGTCAATGGCAAAATTGAAAACTTGCTAGGGGCGAATTCAAGGAGGCTTTGCCCCTGGCCCTCCATGACTACTGGCCTGGATGTACTAATCACTCCCAGTACTGCTCCCAGTACAGTCATTACATTCCCTACTCACGGACTGAGTGCATTTTAGTTAGTTAAGCCACTTTTCCAATGGCCGATAGAGATGGACAATCCTTGCCCTACATTACCTCCCAGGCGGTTGAAACGAGTATGAATCGTACAACTTCACTGAGTCGGATAAGCAGAAACCACATCACTGCAAACAAGCAATGTTTTGCGCCACAAGATGGTTTTTACCGAAATCTGGTCCGAGGCCCGGACTTCACGAATAACACAAAGCAGTATACAGTCAATCCACTTCTGACCTCCCAAATCTTGTTGTTTTATTGTTTGAAATAAATTTTACCTTTATCAAGGAGTTTTAAGGCATCTCAGTCTCTCAAATGTTTTCCCAAAATAATTACGAAATCGTCGAATATAAATATGCTTGACAACTTTATTATAACAACAAAATTATAGTACTATTATTTTGTGTCTCGACACCTTCCAAAATAATTTTTTGAAATGGGAGGGTATCACCTCTCATCAGATCGGAGATTTGAAACTATACAAATAGGTTTGTAACAAGTCTCACTACAGTTTTGAAATGCACAAGAATGGTAAAACATGAACTTTTTAAGTGACGAAAATTTAAATGCAAATATATTTTTCGGAGGAGGCCTAGAAAAGCCATAAAGTTAGGCAGTCTTGGAGGTAAGCTTTTGGCCAAAGTTTTCTTGGTCTATTACGAGCTAACTGGTGGTACCTTTTCCCTTAGAAAGCGTAACATACTAAACAGCTGGTAAAGTAGACAAAGCAAATTTTTTAAAATGATATTGAATATAACACTAATAAATCTACTCTCTAATTGCCACCGTCAGGAGTGACGCCTTTTCAAAGCCTGGAAACTCCTTCGTCTCCCTTAAACTATACTAGGTCCGCCACGGGAGGTTCCTGAAGGAGACTTGTACGGTTCCAGCCCCTTTTTCGCACCACTTTCTTTTCTTTAAGACGTTCCCAACGGTGTTGTACAATATTATTTTGGGGCCAGATGCCAGGAAATACAATTAAAGTCTCTAAATTTCAACGTTTACCCTAGACTCCTCCACTATCAAGGTTTCGCACATTTGACGCTCGTAAGTGCGAAGTTTGCCCCTATGGTGCTAGCCCGCTCTTTTGTGAAATACTGGATTCGCCCCTATCCACCCATAGCAGCTGATGGAAGAATCGCATGGAAAGCGCGAAAAGTAGTACAATATACAAAAAAGTGCTAACACAAAGTACAAAACAAAAACCAGGACTAGACTTGAACACAACTGCAAAACTATTTACATTGAACTAGCAAAGGGAAGAGTGTTTTAGTAGTATTTATGTACAATAAAAACAAGCTGGCCCCCTCCAAACCACCCCAAACTCAAACTATTAGCATTAAACTAAGATAAAGGTACGAGGTACTTACAATATTTACAAATATTAGGCCTATCTATTATCTGTTTCTTTCTTCCTTTTCTTCTGTTCTATTTTTCTAAGTTTCTGTTTGTGTTTTGTAAGATGTTATTTGTGTTATAGGTTACTAGCTCGTTAAACTTTTTGTTTGTTCTACTATCCTGTCTATACTGATACTGTTCCTGTAAAGTGTATTTGTATTTTGTGTAGACGAGATGAATGAATGAATTAATGAATGAATGAAATAAACCCCCATCTGACCTGCCTGTGCAGAGACAAGTTTCCCCACCGCCTAGCGAATGCCGTCCTGGATAGACGTGCGAAGTCGGCCTCAACCCTCAGCCAATCCTCCGTCCTCGCTGACGCCAGCACGACGTCTGCTAGCCTCCCCACCCCTAAAAACAATATCACACATGTCTCTCTATAAGGTCAGCTTTATGGAGGCCGAAACAAAGGTAAGGTAAGTATATCGCAAACATTTGCGGGGCAGGTCGGGGGCGAAAGGTCATGCAAACCGTAGTCCTGGCTGACTGCCCAGATGTTATCAAACGTGAGACGGTCAGCCAGGGCTTGAAGCACTCCCAGAGGACCACAAAGTCAGGGCCACAAAGAAATTACGGAAAAGGTTTGATACGTATATTAGGGTCATGATAGATGTTGTCCACATGCGAAAGAAAAGGCACACGCTGAACATACTTCTTGCTGGCTTTGTTCCAAAAGAAATACGTTACAAGTTTAGGAACAAAATTTTATTACGGTACTATTTTAATGTTATAGTATTATTGCTCCTTTCTTCCCTTCTTTCTTCCTTCATTCCTTCCGCTCAATCGTATTGTCGTGTAAAGTAATTCTTTTTGTCCATTTTGGCCTCTTGATTTCCGTTCAGCAGAAGTTCCTTGAATTCATTAGCATAAAACCTACATATCAAGAAATTTCTGCTGTAAACAGACTGGCTACTGCAACTAGTATGATGATTAGGTTCTCCTATCAACAAGAGAGTCAACAGCTGTGACTGGCTACTGCAACTAAAGTATGATGATTAGGTTCTCCTATCAACAAGAGAGTCAACAGCTGTGACTGGCTACTGCAATTAGTATGATGATTAGGTTCTCCTATCAACAAGAGTCAACAGCTGTGACTGGCTACTGCAACTAGTATGATGATTAGGTTCTCCTATCAACAAGAGTCAACAGCTGCTCAGAAGTGTGTATGTATGTGTGTGTGTGGGGGGGGGGCACGACTTTTGCCTAGAACTACCTCAAGAGAGAATAGAAAAATCCTAGAAGAGAGGGATGAGGGACCCACTTAAAGTGGACCCTAAGTCTAGAATTACAACAATGTATAATTTAAAAGGTTGGAAAATGAATTTCATTCATCCAATTCCCATTTTCATATTCCCATTTTCAAAGATTGTTATTTGAGTAGTAAAAGAATGACATCACAAATTATTGCACAATCTACCATTTTAAATTGAGTGAATTAGCTTCAACATTTTATATCTCAACTCAGGAATGTCATGTAAAGATGGAAGTTGAACCATTTTGATGTATCTTTGAAATTTTAGACTTAAAGTACACTTTTTAAGGTTCCTGGAAACTCTGGAGGCAGATGATCGGAAGTATCCTTTGAAGCATTTTCCCATGTTTTGAATCCATTGAATGGGCTATTTCCACCATTTAGAGTTTTATACCATTATATCAGCTATGTTGCAAGCTGTGGAATAAAAATGTACACTGGTAAAAATCTCTGTAAGATTTTGTAGAATTACAGAAAACATAAAAAAGAATACAGAAAAAATGTCAATTACTGGAAACTAATTGGCAACACTTTGTCTGTATTTGACAGAAATTGTTAACAGTGTACCTACTATTTTCCTTAGGTCCAGGGAAAAATGGGCCGGGCAATCCTCTTTATTTTCAAAAATGGGAGACATATCCCCTCGTCCCCACTTGTTGACGCCCATGCAAATCAGTATATTTTTTGGGACATAACCAGTGCAGTTAGGTGTGCCATATGAGACCCACGTCTCATATACGGTGTACTTAGTTATTATTTAAAGGGCAACTGTTGAGCTACTTATGGTGATTCAACTGTAATTGTCTTCTATCTCCGATTTAAAGGAATTTCACGTGCAAAATAATCATCAAAGTATGTCGGTAAACACCTTGTCTCAAAGGAAGGACGAACGTTTTAGACCTCCTTTCCAAATAACTACGTTCGCTTGGATAGGTATAACGATTTTATTAAATAATTCACCTTATTTCTAGCCATACAGAAGAGCTCATACATGACCTTAGGGCTTTGACAGGCTCGACGAAAAGACTAAATACCTTTTAGCCCAAACATAAAATTTTTAATTAAAACGGAATTGCAGATAAACATATCGAGAAACAATGAAATCAGCACGCATGATTCCTTCCCGCCCTTTTCTTGAAGATAAAGGAAGATGATGCACGGAAGTCTATGACCTACGGGTACGATTGTGAAGAACAAGATTTTACGAAGGTACCTGGTTTGTTTGTGATTTTTTTTATTAGGTAAGCACTTTCAATAATTACGCTTTAAAATAGAACGTGAATACTGTGTGCGTATGAGTAGCCTACATATGACGTGCTCTATATACAACTAATTTGATATGTACAACTTTCGCAAAACTGATTACAAAGTTTAATCTTTAACTTTTTGAGGAAAAGGAATAGTATATAGTGTCTATATTGCAGTATAAAAAGATGTTTTGGATGAGTGTTAGGAATTTTTTTCTGTTTTATCATATCAGGATACTTGCATCAAACAGTTATTAAGTTCCTATATTTAAATGAGAAACCCAGCTGGAATTAACTGCAAACGGATCTTAAGCAACACCAAGAAAAGGGACATAGCTTAATAAGTGATGTTATAGAAACTTTTTTCGCTTTATCAAAACAAATCATAAGAAGTTAAAATCGAAGGAAACAGAAACAAAAATAAGACCTTTCAGCAGGGGTGGAGTAGAGGCGTATATACATTAATTCGCAGGAGGGTTGTGAACTATTTTGGGACCAACTACATTTCTTGGAGACCGACTGCCATTGGCATTGTTGTACGATCCGAATTTCCTAGATAATTACAATTTACAGGACGGTATTAATAATCAAAGGCGTACGGGACTCTTCCAATATGGGGGCAGAAAATTTTTTTGCCCGAATTTCAAAAAGTTGCCCGAAATTCGTTGCAGTTCAGGTGCATAAAAAAGACCACTGAACCACTACATGTGCGCGAAGCTCGCGAAAACTTTTGCACGTTTACCGGGCATTCTATCAAAAATTCGGAAACTCAGTAGAAAATTCGGGTAATCATTTCTCTTTTACTTCTTCTCTGCCGGAATTTCACTGTGAGTAAGGTATCAAATGTTGTTTATGTCTGGTCTACTGTTACAAAGGCATACTGAACTGGATTTGAGACTGACTTTTTGGCGTTCAGAGACCGACTTTTGATTTTCACGGAGGGTGTCACACCCCACACCCCCCGTATTTATGCCACTGTGTGGGGTGGGATGGGGGTAGAAGGACAGCCGCTGGTCCCATTTCTTTCGTTCATTTTTTATAGGCATGTACTCCTTGTGAGCAAGCTAACCATTGACAATCAACATAGATTTAATTGCAGCTAACTATGCAACTATGCAAACTCGATGTTCAGCTTGTGTTCATCATCTCGAAGGCATGGCCCGACAAGAAGCTCTTCCGTTTCCTTCTTTTCAAACTGTGATTTTATCATTAAATGCTCCCCAATTTCCCCATTTTCACGTCTTGATTATCAACTATTTTGTTTAATATCATGTAATTAAATGGATTGAAATGGGTAGTTATCCTGAAAAAGACCTCTCCAGCAGATTTAAGGATATCGAAGATACGTAGAAAGATCAATAAGATATTTAACCGGGAAACTTATCGCTCACTAAAAAAGCAACTGTCTTGAAAGTGACTAGAAATGTGAAATTGGCACGCTTTACATGGGATAAGTTTTGCAACTTTGTCACCTTTTATACATCGCAATGTTGTATTTAAGGAAACTTCCTCAAGAAAGAGGAAACTACTGGAGAAATCAGCAAACGAAGAAACTACATGTTTGAGTAATATCTGGCAATTTTACATTCTTACATTTTATTCAGTGAAGTTATTAGACGATACGTCTTTCGATTTAAAGGACGTCTTGAAGATGGTTACTTTTAGAAACACTTTTTTACTATGTGTTCTCTTATCTTTCGTGATAGTGTCTTACAGCCACAACAATGACCACATGCTGAGGCGTAAGTGTTATCATCTTTCTTGATCTCTTCGTAGAAGTTTCCATTACTTCTTGTTAGCTTCCGTTTGTCGTTTTAACATATTGCATGTAACGATCTTGCATAATTTACTGATATTTTATTAGAAAGGCTTAGAGATATAGAGGTCCATGTTTATCGGAGTGGATACTTTGGTTTCAATATCATCATTATGACCGCAAAATGTAATTGTGAACTTTTAAATACTTGCAAAATTTTTTGTCCATATCAGTTGAAGTTTATTAATAGTTCGGACTGAAAGTCAAGTGTTATCCTTTTTATCAATATAACTAAAATAAATGTTTAGCTGATCTTGTTGATAATTTCTGGGGATTTTCCTCTCCAGATTTTTCTTTTAGTTTCGTTCTGGGACGTAAAGTAGGCAGGGCCCACGATTGATTTGATTCTCAAAGACTCTTCAATACGACCCGTAAAATTTGGTAGGTCTTCTCCCCTTGCAGAGCTCTTTTGATTTTCATTATACCGTAGTTTAGTTTCATATATCTAGTAGCTCAAGAATAACCCCCTTACATAGATACGTATACCTTACACAGTTTTGTAAAAATCGAGAATTTCCTCTTCAAAAACATAGTTGTTCTCTTTTGTCTTTCAAACGGTAATATACAACGAATAAACCAATTTGTGGGACAAGCGTGTAAATATGACAAAATGTATGTTATTGTCAGCCTCCTCGACATACATTTAACTTGTTTTGGCCGTTAATGAGAACAGATTAATTTCATGCATTGCTTAAAATTTTTAGCGCGCTTCGCGCTGTGCTATTCATATTTCCCAGGGAAAACTAATTCGGCTCTTAACTTGATAGTTTGTATGTTTGTGTACTGTGCTAAAACATGGACTGATGCGGAGTAAAATCGACATTCCCTGCAAACGCAGCCTTTCCCACCCTCTGACCGGCGGCCACACTCCCAGTACCACTTTTAATCCTTCACAAATCCTTTTGTCCTCTCAGCATTTTCAATTGCTGACCTAGTCGGTCGGTTTATCTTTCCTTTCCTCCCCTTCAGGTCGGGCAAATCTAATTGTCAATCTTATCGCATGATAATAGTTAACAATGTAGAATAAAAGTTGTGCTTTAGAGCCGGATTTCATATCGATCCCTCTGGGTCCTTAGATGGGTTAGCGGCCTCCAAATACCAGGTGTTCAGATTTGCTGTGACACTTAGCAGAGCGCCGTCATCAGCTGTCGAGCAAGGTACCACGTTTTTTTCTCCTAAAATACTTATAATTATGTTTTGTTTTACTTTTAAATGAAAACCTCTGGTTTGGACCAGACTAGAAAAGCTTTAGCCTCATCTGGTTCCGTTTTTTCTTTTGTTACGTACGGTAATTATTATTTGTTTGCATTTCATTTTGTATAAATAAGTGCATGTATTGTAATTGAAAAATAAAACGAAACGAAAACGAAACTTTCAGGGTGGCTGGAATGACACTTCTTAGGCACCGCAGGTTGAATCTCGAGGTTACATTAACTGTGTGATCGGATGTCGTGTCACCGACCCCCTAACTGACGCCGCCTGAGCTCCTACCGACCCTTTGGGTCTACTTTCAACCCTTGTCTGGAAGACACTCCTTTAGAGTGTGATTTCTTGTATTCTAGTGCGACAGAATATTACTCACATAACCTACTAGATACCCATACAAGGGTAGGCGCGAAATTGTGATGACGAAATTTGTGTTAGAGAGCATTTTTCTGTAATCTAAAATGAAGACGGCCGGGAGGCCTTGTGAATGACATCGGACGGATTTCAATTCAACATTTGTACTTAACTCTGGAATGTTATCAGTTTAATTAATTTCAGATGATAAAACAATAGATTGCTAAGAGATGAAATCACCCACCTTATTATGACCCTTAACCGAGGACCGTACCACGAATCTTCCGAATGTTGTGCTTTCTTTTGGCCAAAACACCTGTTACTTATCCTTATATAATCACCATTCACCAATCCTGTTTGGTTAAACTTAGATAAGCACCAGAGAAGTGTGTAGACCCTCCAAGGTTTCTTTCAGAGTTTAGATAGACCATACTTCTCTTTGTGTGTTTATGTGTGGGGGCAGGGGAGGGATGTAGGCCCCTTGAATTTCGAACACAGATGGCCTAAGAAAACAGGAATGGGAAGGAAAATAGTCTTTTCTATAATGCCGTGCGACGGGGCTCACGACTCTTGGAGAAAATGTCAGCACACAAAGCCATACACAATAAAACACAGTAATGGTATGGTTCGGTGAGTTCTCTTTGCACAAGTTATGTTTTTGTGTTTCATATTGAAAAAAATCTTTCTTCACAAGCTTGGAAATCTAGTAACTTAGTCTACTAGTCTTGCTATTGTTACTTTGATATCATTTGATCTTATCAATAACGCTGTAATGTTGAATAAGTAGAAAAACAGAAATAAAATATGTCTTAAACAGTTAAAAATTTCTAAAACGATTTCTTCCGTTTGCGCCACACTCACTCAACATACATCGGTGTCTCATTATTACTGCTTTCTTTCCTACAACGTGATTCTAATTGCCTCGTTATTACTTTCCGAAGGATAACTGGAGTAAAATTATTGTTTCCAAAACCCTTGCAGTATTCCCCCCCCCCCCCAAATTCACATTCCTCTCCATGTGAGAATATTCCGCATCCCAAAACGTCCCAGATTGTAGGAAACTGCACGCTAAGCCACCAAGACGAATTTGTCACCACAGTTCTTCTAGTGACATTTTTAATCTGTGCAGCCTACAAGGAACGCTGCCATCACCAACTACTGGGAGATAATCTGGCATCGTCATATCCCAAGATCGCAGGAATGCGCGTTACAAATTTCTAAAACACAAACTTGCCACTACGTTGTCTACCTGGACTTTGCAAAATGTGTTTTGCTCACTCTGTATTAAGATCTCTACTTATTGCTGGCTGTTCCATGAAATTATTCACTTCAAGGGCGGCCGTATAGCAGGAAGGTACGGACTCAAGTTTAGGCGCAAATTTGAGGGCGCGCAGTAAAGTCAGGGAAAAAGGGAGGAACAAATACGCCGAGATTTTTCATGCACAGATATTTGGCATCCTAATACATGAAACCGCCCTCTCCAGCGTCTTGACAATTTTGGCAATGCAGTTGTGCTTTGTTCCATCCTGTATCCTATCTATCCTTACGATATGGACAGCTATTACAAGCTACCGAAACACACGTGAAGCGCAAAAGAAAATGAATAGTTCTTGGGTCACGAACCGGATATCGATACTGACCGATGCTTAAAGGGCGGGGACAAGGAAGTTACTTGCTCAGTTCTGTACTGAAAAGTTAAGAGTTAACTACAAAACAATGTGACTTGGTTGGATAATTCTAACTTTTGGGTACTTTTTCTGTATCTCTTATAATCCCTTTCTGTCTTTTCAATCTTTCTCTTCCCCTTACTTTAAATTCCCCTGACTGATCGATTTCCCCCTACTGGCCATGGAAGGGGGGTTGCACCTCGGCTCCGCTTTGAGCACGCTACTGGCCACTGCCATACTTTGTTACTGATAGTACTACTGTTACAACTAAGTGTTGTCACTGTTGTCTGTATTGTTGTTGCTTCTGTAATTGCCAATGAGATCTACCTGCCTACCTACTTACACTATCCCTTTTTTCTCTACTTATTTCCAACCTGAGGGGAAGATTTAAGGGGGTTAGACCCTACAAATTATTTTTCCCCTCATAAAAGTTTTATGTAATTTTAAGTTGTAACTGCACATGCCCACACACTGATAATTCTGGCTATGAGCCTGCCTACCTAACCCGACCTATCTTCTACCACTGAATAAAACATTTCAGATATACTTATTTCTATTTCTTTTAGGGACCCGAACAATTTATTGCTGTCAGGAGGAACCTGGTTGCGATGTAGTCCGCAATTGCCGTGAGTATTGACATATAGTCAATATTATGTCGTGAAAAGTTCTCATATTTATGATGATTTTCTGCATTCGAAAGGTATGGTGTGATACTTAGTATTGATAGCACAGAACCGGACAAGTGGAGAACTTGTCCGTTTTCAAATGGAACGTACAGGATCATTAATGTACAACAGTCCAATAACTCTTTAAGTTGTGATGTTTCTGTTCAAATGTGTCTTTTTTCTTCGTTTTTTTTTTTAAACATAAGGCTACACATTTGCTTTATTTTTGACCGTAGACCTACTTTTTTTACCTCCTTAAACACCGCTTCGGCCCTGAGGCACTGAAAGGAGGCGTGCATTCTTTGGGATCAGATCACTATATTCACGCCTTTTATCGCTAAATTTTTGCAATAGCTAAAAATTTCATAAAATGTGCAGAAAACTGGACAACTTTAGCAAGCATTTTTCAGGTTTCACATTCCAAGAAACTAATGCTTTTTGTGTTTCTATTCTGGACCCACGTCGGGTTTTGGTCCAAATGAGGTCGGTTAATATTTGGAGGTAGTCCCGAGGTCGTACTGACGTCTCTTCAATGTACAACCCATTTGTAACTTACGTCAGGTGCAGGGTTGACTCCAGAGGAAGGGGGCTCGGGATATTTCCCCGTCGGGAAGGGTTTTGTAATTTATTATTCCAAAATCAATGTAATAAACATTTAGATATGCCGGCATTTGATAATAGGTGGTGGTTTTGAAGTCCTTCAGGAAGCCAAAGTGGACAAGGTGAGGGTGATCCTGGAAAATTCCTAGTTTACCCGACGAACTGTTTTTCCCTAAGGGCTTCAGATTCTTTGTTAAACCTCAAAAAAGTTTAGGCACTGTTCCCTCCCTGTAGAGCCTCAGCTAAAAAGTAATCCCTGACCAAGTGGCATACTTAAACATACATAGCTTACACAGTTTTCTGCAAAGGTTGGGAATTCTATCCTCAGTAGCTGTTCATTTGTATTTGTCGATCTGTAGCCTGCAATTAATAAATGTAACAATTCTTATACAACGCAAAATCCCAAGTAAAACAATGCTCAAAGCTCTGTACGGGTACCAACAGTAACAAGAGAGAAAATTAAAACATTAGCCTGATTAAGAAAAGAGGTAAGTTTTCAGAGACAGTTTAAGTAGGATGAGTGAATCCAAAGCCATGACTCTCATCGGAAGCTACAATCTTGAACAAAACTCGTTGGGACACCGCCGCTCCCCTTCACAATGTTGACCACAGTTATCCTATTCATGGCATACTGGTACTCCTTCTGTGCAACATTGGAAGGGGGAGCGGGGGTTTCATGCAAACCTGGGAACTGAGATTCAAGAATATTATAACAAAGTGTCCCAACAGTTTTGTCCAAGATTGTCTGAGAATTTCGAGTAATTTCGAGAAGTTAGAACTACTCGCGGCACACAGTAGAAAGTGTTTCTTTGCGCTGGGTTGATTCGCAAAAGGGTGGTGTTTTTTCTTCGGATAAGAGGACAATAACAGAGAATAGTCAACTCATTCTGAGTTCATATTAAAGTTCTTGTTTATATAATACTATTATTGAGGTTGAAAGCATTGAAGAGGCAGCTAAATAAGTTCAAAGCGCTCTCTCATTTAGGAAGCTGTTTTCAACGGTGACGTATTTTGGGCTGGAATTGTCCGAACAGTTACCAAACAGAAAAAAACGTGCAGCAGAGTACGTGTTAATTAATTTATTTGTTTAAATTTATTCAAAATAGTGACTGCTGCCACTGTTGTTTATCCTGTAGTTTTGTCCAAGATTGTAATTCCATATGGAGGGTGGAGTGTTGTTGAAAATTCGAATCCGAAAAGATCTCGTCATAGAAGGTGGTACACTTATCTCTAAAGAGTAGCGGGATCTAGAGGATCTGCTGGTAGTTGTTGGATGTAAGCGTTACTAAGATAGGCATGGATGGGATGCCAAGTGTAAGACCACGAAGAGACAGGAGCAGTAACTTGTATTCCACGTGCTGTCTAATAGGTAACCAAAGTTAACTCCCACAAAAGCGGAGCTACATGTGAGAGCGACGGTTCGCCCTGAGAACAATTCTATCGGCCTTGTTCTGAATCATTTGGCTAGAAAATGATTTGATGTGGTACCATGCAGTAGGGAGTTAGCACAAAACGACTAGAAATAAATATGAGTTTCTCGGTAGCTAACCTATCAAGATACGAAGGAGACCCACTTGCCTTATGTGATACATAGTAGTTTTACATTGGTAATTTACATGATTATCCATATGATAGACCATAATCCATGTACACACCAAGATTACGTATGACAGAGTTTGTTTAAACATCATTTCCCCCAACACGCAGTGTCACTGACTCGGGAAACCTAATCGTATAGGACAGACCTTTGTATACGATACAATGCATGCTGCCCCCTGTTAGGTCACACACCCGTACGTGTAGTTTATCTAGTTTGGCTTTTAGTGAGATAGATTCTCCCGTAAGTATCATTGAAAATGTTGAGTGCGCTTTGCACTCTGTGTAACACTTTAATTCCAATTTCCCGGTAAAATACTAAATGAGCCATTAACTTGGTACATCAAGGTAGTGTATTGGGGTGGTGTTGTTTGAGTCGTTTGTCATTTTTCCGATTCCCTTGCCCCCGCAGCATAATTCCTAACCCTGTTCTGCGTTGCCATACTTCCCGCACCACCGCCCAACCCTTCGCCCATTCCGACTCCCCTATTCAGGATTCGGGGAATGGTCCCCTTCGGGGGAGGGGGGAATCCCAGTCCTGGAAGTCTTATCGCAACACTTACCACACACATGCAGGACGCAGAATTGTAGTGACAAACTTTGCTTGGGATTTCTTGCAGTCCCGAGGATTTGGAATATATCAGTTTTAAACCTAAGCCCCAACAGAGGAACTGTCATTTAATCAGGGGCTACTCTTTGCCCTTTTCAGGTTTTCTTTACGGTGCACTTTACCTCTATTTACCTCTATTTTTGACATTACTTTCAAGTACCACCATGATTAAGTGTTACTCTATGGTTAATATTAAGCTAGAACGAGGGTCATTATCAAAACGTTACGTCGGTGGGAAGGGACATTTTCTCGGTTTCCATGTTTTTAAAAACGCTACGTGCCGTCCTATGTTGACACTTCGCTTCGATTCATTTTTGCCTCAACCGGGGACAGCCAATGAAAGGAATTAAACACCATGGGTCGACCTGAGAATAAAGAGACGGTGGATGAGTGAGAATGGCTTAAAAGTATCGAAATTTGATCTGACAAGCAGACTCGTCTTTTCCTATGTTGTTCATTTTTGCAGATATATTATCATAGTTGAATTAAATTATTAGGCCACCGAATTTGCAAGGTACTCATACCTGCCTTAAAATGACATGAAATGCATCTTGGAGAACTTAACTTCTGGGATTACATCAGTCCGGAGCTAGGGAATTCGGTTTTAGGCCCTACAGTGTTAAACTGTAAAACTTCCCCAGGAAGGACACCACATTTTTGTCTTGGCCATTCTAAACAACAATATTTTTATAATTATTGGCTTGTAGCTGGAATACTAAAGAATAATCACACTGCATAATGACATATGATTTCATGCAATAAAACATTTCTGTATATTTATATAGTGGTATTGCTAGATGCCAGGAATCCGCATCTAACAGTGTGTTATTACCTAAACATACCTGAGGGCTTCAGGATTTCTTGCGTTTGGGCCTTTCCGGTTTCTGTAAATATCGTCACAAAGCAAAGGAATGGCTACTCCCTGGAGAGACGTTTGAAAACTGTCTCAGTCCTTGTGAAGATGTCAGAAAGACACTGTACAATCTGCTTTAGTCCGAACAATGTCTTGTAGACATCATTTTGTTGTCAAAGCGGTTTACGAAAGAAATGCATCGACGATCGGTCCGACGTAGACGCTAAACCGACGTCGATAAGACGGCAAAATGTCAACATAGGCAAGCTTCAGCTCCCTCCACTAAGATGCAGCTTCTGTAGCCATGCTTTGTTACTGTACACATTACAATAGCAGTTTTAAAGTAACCCTGCTGTTGTAATGAGTATAGCAACAAAGCATGGCTGAGGCAGCTGCAGCATGAATTTTTGAGATGGTGCCTTACTGTGATGGTATTTTAAAGATTGAGGGTGAGGTCCGATGATTGGTAGCGGTTCTATGAAAGTGTGTATGAAGACAGCGTAATTTGAAGTAAGCTTGGTCCAGAAATCGTGAGTGGCACGGAGTCCTTTTTAGTTGAATCAAAATAATTAACATATTTGGGCCAAGAACAGTCAACTTTTTTCCATCTGAACTGATCTTTGTCCTTTAACACAACAAAGGAATCTAAATCGGATCTTATATGTGGGTTTGAAGCCACTCGAGGTAAAGTTGTGCATCATCAGCAACAATTTAGGTGGAAGTGCGGTTGGACCCTTAACATTAATGATCAACTGATGCAATTTTTTACTGATATTGATGATTATTGGACGACCTGTCCTCAATCGAGGATCACAGCAAGGTTTGTCCGAGAGCGCTTCACGTGAACCTTGTAACAATGCATGGCAACTATGACACACACAGATATACGCATAATATGCGTGCAACTACAAGAATACGTACACATATTCTTATACATCTTAAGATATCAGTACACCTTAGTGCCCAACATAAGTCAAGGTATGTCCCTTCCTCTTTATGACACAGTCTACCTCAAGTGTTTTTTATATTTTCCTACCAGCACCACTAAGGAAGAAGAAGTGGAACTATTACCAAACGGGACAACGTCAACAGTTTTATGAAGGTTTCGAGGTAATTAAAGTTCATGCAGATCCGGATAACTAAAATATTTCCATTTTGGGAAATGAATTTCCAGCGTAATTACTAGCTACAAAGAATTATTTCTATCGATCCCTTCGCTGGCGGCAGTGCTGGTGCTGCCTTCCCGACCCCCCCCCATCCCCGTCTATCAGATTTCATGACTACCTGTAAAGGGAGAAAAGAAAACTATGCCTTTCTGAAGGTGCGGAGAAAGGAAAGTTACGATTGCGACAAATTTAGTTAAAAAGATGTGTGTTATCTTCCTTAAGTAGCCCACTTTGCTAAAATGATCAATTACTCTTTCACATCTTAAAACACAAGGGAGAGTCGGCTTAAACCCCCCTCCCACTCCTTCTCCAAAAGAGACTCGTCTCATAACTAAACCTTTTGTTTTTTGCAACTTTTTATCGATAGCATCGTATCCCCATCCGTTGCACGCAAGTACTACATCACCCTCGTTTAAAAACTTGTAGTACATATATGAGCTCTCAAAAATGTCTAACCATTTGAATATTTCTTCTTCTTCTTCTTCTTCTTCTTCTTCTTCTTCTTCTTCTTCTTCTTCTTCTTCTTCTTCTTCTTCTTCTT
>WURT03001840.1:0-16992 GCA_009936505.3 Holothuria glaberrima
ATGCTAAGTTGAGATTATAGCATCAGGATGGGAGGAGTTGGTCCACTCTTGCCTCATTAAGCATGCTGAGCTTGGTCGAATTTTGCTATGGAATTGGTGCATGGTGTGCTTTGAGCTCCAGAGTCCTGGACATGAGATGTAAAACTTTTGTCTCGGTGATGTGCATAATTCGGGTTGTTTTAGTCATCCAAATGGATAAAGCTGCTTTGTCTGTTTTTCCTGTCTTTTATGGCCTTGGAGTAGCAATTACAGGTTATGAACCCATTTTTTTAAAAATTGTACACACATGACAGGCTGCCTTAGATTGTTTATGAATAGCTATTTGAAAGCTGTATGGGACATCACTAAAATACAAATTAGTCACTGTACTCCCATTGCACTATCCGGAGCAAGCCATTAGTATTACCTGTAGCGAAGTGTGTCTGAACCTCCTTGAATACGGACCTGACTTCACCATGCCCCCTCTTCCTTACATGAGAGGAAGGTGCCCTTAGCTCAACTGAAAAAAAGTTGAATCACCCAAGCAGAAAAAAAGGAAATGATGACAGCCACAGTGGTTATTGTGTTCAGCTTCATGGAAGAATGCTGTCACACTGCTACCATTGTGCTAGCCACTGGACATTTCCTGAGTGGCTTCATGGGTGAATGCACACACACAATACTCTATTGAACTTGGCTTAATCCAAGATACCCGCCGTACAACTGCTATGACCAGTAAGAAATCTTAAAAGTAGCTAAGGGCCTTTTCCCAGCATGTAAAAAAAAAAAAAAAAACCTTAGAACCACCATGTCCCAGTTTAAAGAGTCCGACGGTTGGAATGTCTCACAACGTATCAGCATGTGATGCGTGACACAGGCCTGTAGCCATGGGGGGCATTTTGGGGCAATGCCCCACCAAAACATATTTCTGCCCCACCAGATGACAATTGAAACTGCATAATAATTAATCTAGTAGAAAATTTTATTCCCCCCAATCACAACACTTGCCCTCCTAAAAATGTAAAGCTGGCTACAGACCCGGCCTGACGGTACGCAAGTTTGGAAGAGGCAATGCTTGGTAAGGTGTGGTAATTAACATTCACATTGCAAACCTGAACACTTTGAAGCAATTTTGGCATTAAATGACCCAACAGCAGGATATATTTTTTCTAGTAAAAATAAGAGCAATTTTAACTTTGCTTGAAAATTCTGGAGAGAGGTTAAAGGACACTGTGCGATGCCTGCACATCCACCTCTAAAAGGGGACATAGGAATCTGTGCCTCATTAAGTTACAACTCATAGTCAGTTTTGGGTGGTCTTGGAGTGACCATTGGGCAGTCTGACCTGTCATGAATCAAAGATGGTTTTGATTAAGGATGGGCTGTCTCTTTTTTATGCATGGTAACTCAAGAAAGACAGATAACATTGAAGATTCAATAGAGTAAAATTTAATGCCTTTTTTCTTAGGCATAGCTATGTACAACCCCACTGCATAAAGTATGCTAAAATCATAGGTTTCTGTCTCTGTCTAGCAGTAAACACTATTCAATGTCACTGTAAATTCCCAGACAAATTTCTGAGTATGTTTTGTATGCTTTTAATTTATATACCATGGAGAAAAGACATGCCATAGCCAGACATGCTACTGAAGGGGAACAAAATGGCTTAAAAAAATTTAGGGGGTTCTTTGCTACTCAACTGAGAAAATGTTGCCGATCATAAACCCTATCCTTGTTCCCTTAAAGCTTCTCCACCTTTTTTTTTTTTGGTGGGGGGGGGTAGCTGGTCCCAGTTATCTGAGAGTGTCATTGGTTGGGGCAGTTTGGCTAATCCTCAAACAAATCTTCCCATGTGGGCTGAGTGCAATGCTTCATGAGTTACAGGTGACCCCAGCTGTGTCCAAGATGCCAATTGGGCAGTTTCAACACAATTACACCTCAAACGGTAGTTGTTTAAAGCAACCACAAATTGGGTGATGCCTGTGGCACGTGAATTACAACTTTGCGTCAGGTGGCAACCAACCTGTCAATTTTGGTATCTTTTGAAAGGCCAGTTCAGATATGAAAAACATAGATTGCTCTTGGATGAAAAAACCTACCTTACTTTGACCCGGCCATGAATCAAATGCCCGACCTCCGGGTTGCTAAGCTTCATCACTTCAAATGCCATAGCCTGTATCCACTTGGCCACAGCACTACAATGCTAGACCAATGCACATCTTTAATGTGCACAAGACAGAAAGGCTCCAATGTCATGCCAATTCAGCGTCTTGTTTTCTTGAGAATAGCTTTGGTCCAGTCCACGAGAAATTCTAGGGTGTCTAGAACCCTCACCCACCCCACCCCCACCCCCACCCCCTCTCCATCCACTACCAGTCACAGCTGAAAATTAAAACCCATCATACATTTGGTCAGAAAAAGTTACATTTTGCACTGTCGATCCATAAAGTTTGGTGAGGTACTTGATTAGGGTGTTAAATTTTTGAACAGAGCAATTAAATAACAAAACAATTGGAACAAGTGTAAATAAGGCATGTTTGTTCTATCATTTTATTTTGCATTGACCATGTTCCAACAGATAAAATGTTCATTTGGTAGCTAATTCATTGCCTTTACCACACAGTTAAGTGCTGCATATGACACCCATGTGAAGCTGGTTTACCAATGCTAACACATTCCCATTTGGAGTAAGTACCATGATATGAGTCATTTCTAGTAGTCGTCACTAGCATGTTGTATGTGAGCACATTAATCATGTTCTTTAATCAAGTTCATGAAAATATCCTGTTTACCAAATATTTCTACACTGTGCCTACACCCATCTCTCAGAAGTACAGTAATAACTTGTGATATAATTGGAAATTTTACCCTTGATCTGTTGCCCTCGATCTGTTGCCCTCCTATGGAAAGTCATTATGTACCCCTCCATTGCTATGAGGGTTTCTGATGAACAACCCTTCCCTGATGGAGTAATTCCAAGACAATTTTCCCACATCTGAAAATAAGACCATTTAAATTGTCTTATCTTTTCTTACCTTATCGTTCACTACTGTCAAGTTACAGTAGATTAGCCATTGCATAAAGTAATAATTTCTGTCGAGTTCACTACGTGAAACAGAATATTGTTAACAATGTAATTGTCTTATTACAACATTACACAATTAATCACATTAAACACTTTTACTTGTGCTGTTCCTTGAGACAATTTTAATCATGCTATTAAGCATTGTGAAAGGTTCAAAATTTTCACATCCTTTGTTAGCCTATTACAATATATTGCACATACTGTTCATACAATAAACCAGTGACACAGATCCATGGTGCAGGGAATGTAAAATGAATTTCTGAAAAAACTGATTTTCTCATAATAAAAAAACATTGTTGGAGACATTGAACTCCAAAACTTTCCAAAAAATAACACAAACAATGTAAACATCAGAATTTAGGAATTATTGTACAGCGACAAAATTTTGGGTGGTTGAATTTATCTTTTGAAAATGAAAAGAACTTAACTTCTTAGTATACACGTAACAAAAAGGCTGATAATTTTCTATGAGCTTGCAATAAGTAAATGATATACCCATAGTTACCACTATTAGAAGTGTTACATTTATTACAACTATTGAAATGAATTAAAAAAAAATATAAATAAATAAAGAAATAAATATCAAAAAAATATTACTTTCACTTTCTGCAGCCAGTGCAACAATATATATGTCTCTAATTTCAAAATTTCTGTCATGTGCTCAATTATTCACTACTGATTCCAACAATTTTTAAATTGCTTAATAAAATGGATTAACTCAGATGCAGTAACATACATTCTTGAAGCAGTTAGTTAGATGGGGTTTTAAGCCTCAACTTATAACCTCTTGATTTAATCTAGCGGTGCCCACTGCATTTTTTCTAGTTGTGGGTCACTGATTTGTCTTCCTTTGCTCGAATGCTTATGCGGAGCATCACACACAATGGCAGTTTCATTTTTAAAATCTTTGGTATGACTCGACCTGGGAATGGAACCCAGCCCTCCTACATGAGAGGGAGATGTTCTACCAATAGACCAAATGCGGTTTTTAAATGGAGAATGTAGTTGCCCCAAGCTTATTTTCTAAAGATGCTAATTTTGCTCAGAAGTCCCATTGCATTTCTGTGTGAAAACTTGAAGCTGGAGTTATACTGCATGAACTTAAAGGGGAATAGCATCTCCTCTCCCACCCCTAAAATTAGAGAGTTGCTTGTAACTTCCTGCCTAAACATACTCTGAAATAGCCTTCGAGTTCTAATACAGTTCATGGCTGTATCGTACTATGATCGACCTCACTTATTCTAACAATATAACTCCACTCTAGATAGTCAACATGTCTTGGTCAGTCAATTGTGTTCTCAACTAGTTGTGATTACCTTGAGCAACTAATTATAACTCTATGTAGGTGTAGCAGCTCCATTGTGTAGACAACTATGGACTGACTTGGATGTGTACTAGACTTTTGTATTATGGATAGATGTGACGAGATAAGCGAGTCAAAATATATCACATGATAGGAGCCATTCCTGAGATAGGATGAATGACTACACTTATTCAAATGTGGGGAGGACTGCACTCCCCCATTTAGTTACCATGAAAAGTATTTGATTCACTGATTTTTGTGTGCAGTTAAAAATGTTTTCACCAGACAGATTTAGTCTGCTTTAATACAACCTCCTCCATGGAGGATAAGGCCAACTGATTTCATATTCTGTACAGTAAGTGACTATAATAGCACATTTATTTTCAAGTAGATCACTTTCATATGCTGCCTGGGCTTACAGACCAAATCTTCTCTCCCCAGACATTTCCAATCCTCCCTACATACTTCTAGCCCTTCACAGCTGCCTAAAACTCCTCGTGCAAACACAATCCCGGATCTTCCTGATGAGCATACGAGACCCTATAATGTGTATCAGAACACTTTCTATGCATGCTGTGTTACATGAGCTCCTCTGCATCTATTGAATTTGATGTCGATCAAAGAGCAGTACCAACTCAGAATTTTTCCACCCCCTCCTCCATCAAAAATGTAGTTTGGGGTGGTGGCAGGTGGTGAGTGTCTATCTTTAACGGCATATTCTGCTGCTATGCCAACAGTGTCCTCAATTTTAACACTAAGCAAGTGAGGTGGAACGATGGGTCTACGACATATAATGACAAGTATCATACAGCAAGCAAGAAGACATACAGTACACAACCTGATTTCAATTTTTGCATGCATTAAAACGTGGCGAAACTCTTGTCACTTTGGTCTAGGTTTACTTTTATAGGCCTATCAAATCTCTGCATTTCATGTTGACCCTTCAAAATAAAAAATTAATTGTCATACTTCATGTAAATGTAGTAATTAAGCAAAATAGTTGAAAATTGTGGAAAATGTCTATTTTGAATATATCATAATTGGCAGGCAACTGAGAAAACACCAAGCTGTTTAGCTTAAAATTTTGCACACAGAACCTGCAACCTTTTAGAGACCACCATACTGTAAGTTGCCATTTAAAAATGCAAATATGGTAACCATGATAAAGAAGCTGCATACATGTCACACTTAAACCTGAATAGCCTAGTATTTAACTCAATGATATTCTTTTCTCTGTTTTGTAGCAAAATGTGCAGCTTTTAATATGATTTACTGTGGTTTTTCCAAGGGCATAGGAAGCGGGGGGCGGGGGCTCAAGCCCCCACTTTCCAAGGACAAAAACCCCTTATCTGTCTCTTCAGTTAGAAATGTTAAATATTTGCAGTAGGCTAATTTACCTTAAAATATGTCCAAAATGATGCACCAAATTGCATCTAAGGTCCATCAAAAGTCCAAAATTTTCCAACAAATTTCAAAAATGTGCAGTACATAATTTACCTTAAAATTAGTCCAAAATCATGCACCAAATTGCATCTAAGGTCCCTCAAAAGTCCAAAAAATTTTCCAAGAAATGTCAAAAATTTGCAGTAATTTAGGCTACCTTTAAATTAGTCCAAATGATGCACCATATTGCATTTAAGGTCTCTCAAAAATCCAAAAAATTTCCAAGAAATGTCAAAAATGTGCATAATTTACTTTAAAATTTGTCCAAAAATGCTTCCGATCACCAAATTGTATCTAAGGCCTCTCAAAAATCAAAAAATTTTCCAAAGGGGAGGGGGACACCCCCTCCCTTAGACCCCTTCCCCAGGACGGCGATGCGAAACAAAGTTCAGCCCCCCAGTCTCAAACAGCTTCCTATGCCTATTGGATTTTCCACTCAAATGAAGCATACCAGCATGAAATACATCACAATGTACTGTGACTCAGGTTTATCAGCAAAGACTTCAAACTTTTCTTCAAGAATGAGGAACCAAGTCATGACAGAATTTGATCATTATTCTGGTTTGTCACTTTTCTGGTTTGTCATGCAAACATCAGTATTCTTGTGCCGTCCTAACATTCTGGCCATTACTACACAACTGATTCTACAGTACTTAGACTAATCCAGGCTTATGGACAAGGATATAGGCCTATGGGCACTAGACAATGTAGTCAGGTTGTGGTTTATATACTTATATTACATACCATAACAGGTTAGAGGGCAAAGGAGGGCTAAGGCCCCATAAGATGCCCTGTAGTCCAGAATCCCAATACTAAAAGTAAACAACCAACACCTAATGAGCCTGGTAACAACTAGATTCTACCACAGTCATGGAAGAACTTGTCAATGTTAACCTTAAAGCAGTGCACTGATGTGGAGTTAACAATTACCCACTCAGGCAGACTGTTCCACTCACTGACAACTCTATGAGAGAAACTGAACTTCCTAATGTCAAGCCTTGCAAAAGGCTTCGCTAGCTTCTTACACATGGCCTCGAATCTGAGAATTACTTTGAACCTTTAAATAACTACAAGTTAACAAAGGATTCCTTTCAGAAAGAATCCTTCTCAACTCCAGGGTAATTACCCTAAGATGTTTAAGTCTTTAGGTGATACGGTAGGCCTAGATTTCTCACCTCAGGTATAAGGCGAGTGGCTCTCCTCTACACATGCTCTAAAAGAAATTTGTCTTTTTTTATAGAAGGGACCCCAGGCCTGCACAGCTGTATACAGTAATCGAGATGGGGTCTTACCAACTGCTTATACAAATTTAGTACAATTTCTTTACTAAAATTATAAAAATTCCTCTTGATCAATCCAAACACCCTATTAGCCCTTGCAGCAGTAGCTGCACACTGCCTAGATGGCATTAGATCACCTGTAATAACTACTCCCAGATCTTTCTCAAAAGTCACATTCATGACAGTGATCTCCCATTACCTTGAGTAACCCTATCTGGCAATGGCAACTCAGGGGAGAAGCATCAGGCCAACTTTTGATTGATTTGCTTTGTGGTTTCTTCCTCAAAACTGTTGGGGAGGTTCTTCCATTCAGGCCCAGCACAGCTTTTGAATGTGTCATGCATGAGTGGCTTTCAGCAATACAAGTTCTCAGGAACAAAGATAAGGTTCATGCCTCCCAGGAAGTTGAGCTGCACAGTTAATTTGCTCAGAGGATTAGTTGTGGCTGGAGTTTTTCTCAAATCTAGCTAATGGGCATTTCCTCTGTTATTCAGAATATTACTGTTCATGGTACAGGGCCTAATCATACTCAGTAGCTGAATTTTTTAGGACCAAAGTGAAGGACTTTGCACTTATCAGTATTAAAAGACATTTCCCAAGTCTGAGACCATGAAAATAATCTATCCAAGTCTTGACTGGAGTGAGGGCATCATCACATCTGTTTGTTCATTTTCTTGATGTTGGCCGGCACAATGTACATACTTGATAGGCTATCATAAACACCAGTACCTGACAGAGAGTTGATGTACAACTTGAAAAGGTCTATGTCTCAAGGATATATGAATTAACAGTAACTAAAAATCCTGTCATCCACTCTGTTCTAGTATGAATAAATGAAGCAAGCAGCGGTGGTACTGTAGGCCCATGCTTAATTCAGTATCAATGCCAAAGTTATAAGAAGGAGCCATACCCTCATGGCCATATTGATGGGCGGATGCCATAAAAATATCTTCAGACTGAATGAGGAATGCCATGTCCAACAATGTACCAGTCGAATAACTGTCATAGTGTTCCATGTTTGTTGTTCCACTCGGGCCTCTTTTACAGTAACATGAACATAAACATTGTCCTCTTTGTTGACTTTTACCTGTGGTGCTCGAGTAGGCAGAAGGCTTACATGACAGCCGACACTAATTGTTAAGTTCATCCATTGCGTTATCATCATTGTTTTGGTGTACCACTGATAGGCTAGAGCATTGCCGTGTAAAAAGTTGACCATGCAAACTAACGCTCATAGCCTAGGCCTAGGCTTGCCAATCACATGATGTAACAACAGTGTCTTTAGTGACCATGTCATATTAAAATTTAGCCTAGGCTAGGCTATTGCCGATCACACTTTGCCTAACGTTTGGCCTGACGTTACGAATAACTCAGGCTGGCCAAATGTTCCTTGGTGCCATTCCCAATGGCTGGACTATGAAGCTGGTCAACTTGACCTACCTAATTAGGGCCTAGACTAGCTGTCAGTGTAAACATGGTGCTTGATGCCGGAGCGGTGCCCATTGATATTCAGTTTCGAATGTACGGTCGAGCCAATTGCTTTTAAGTGTAGCAGTGCCGTACTGTACTAAGCTTAGCTGATATGACTTGAAACAACATGAAGAGCGTCACCGTATTGTTAAAACGGGGGTTTTTATCATGCCTGGGGTAAGGTTAGGGTTAGGCCTAAGTCAGTTTAGGGGTTAGGTTATGGTTAAATGGCCTCTTAAATAAGCAATGTCTGAAGCACGAATGGCAAGGATATCATACGAGGGGTACAGGCCATTAAACCATGTTTTGGGGTTTTGGAATGACTCTCAGGCATAGTCTCATGTGCTTGAAATATGTTACGCGTATGTACGGTATGTTCGGACTGAACATGAAAAAGACATGAAACTGAAAGCGTGGTCTGCTAACTAAGGTGCAATCATGAAAAATTTTAGCACGCGTATCTAGGCCGCGCCTAGCCCAATGACGCGCATGGCACCCTCTAGATGGTCGTAACTTAGGATTATGCAGACCAATGGCGGAAATTTCTTCTCAAGAGTGGGAGGGGGTTGACTATCTTTCAAAAATTTCACTGTGTGATAAACAGTGAATGGGGGAGTTCTTTGAAAGTGGGGGTTGTAACTCCCATTAACCCCCTGTTTCTCCTCCCCTGATTATGACTGCGTGGCTGCGTGGATCAGACAGTTGCTAGACAATAATGCGCTCCAACGCTAGTTTAAAATTAAAGAGGGGTTAGATTTTAGCATTAGAACATCAATATCTCCGGCAATATCTTAGTTAGATGAAGTTCTCCCAGGGAAAATTATTATGACGTGTAAGAAATAGCAATAATAAATAGCTTACCGACTTGGTGAGGTCGCACAACCTGCTTCACTGTATGTTACATGTGAAATGAAACAATTATTTTATTTAAACAGCTACAAATTTTACATTCCACCAATAAAACATCGTAGCGAGAAATGGCTAGAACTCATCGCCGTTTTGACCACTTAATTATGCACAGAGAGAACTTGGACTTTTAAATTTGGAAATAAGAACAACATCTGAAGGATTACTGAATTACATTTCTGTAAAGGGAATTTTATTACTCCAGGAGGCGATGAAAATTCTTCTTAACATTCAGCGCCCCAAGGAATGTGTTTTTATGGAACCGTTCATGAAATATGATTTTTTACTGACACACGACGGATTACCGTGAAAGAGCCTACTTGCTTGGATAGTGCACATCAGCACATTAACTTTAAAATAGGGGGGCGGCATTTAACAAAATTTTAGAGAAATATCATTGTGCACTATCCGAGGATACTAGATGGAAATACTGCAAAGTGGTCATTTTTCGACAAAATTCGCATTTTTTGTGCTTTTTTCTATCTGACATAAAAGCCCAGCATTGCGCCTTTTACAAACTAGCCGCATTTGTCCCTGCACGGTTTTTAAAAGCCACTAGGCCAAACCCTAGCTAACCCTAGGGTTAGGTTAGGGTTAACTAGGGTTAGATATATTTTGATGAAAAAATAATATTTTCGGACAGTTTTTTCGCTGAACGGATAGAAATTAACAACGTTCTCATTTAAACACACGTGTTGGGTTACAAAAATAAGCTTAAAATACTTTAAAAGTCGATTTACCCACCACCCGCAGGACACCGTCGGCACATTGACCAAAATTATACCCTATGAAGTTGGCCAAAAAAACGTTCAAAAATTTCATCTAACAAATTACACGATGATCAGATCTGCATAAAATTTTGCAGGAACGTGTAAAATAACTCTATCTTTCTAACGAGACCAAATTTGGCCAAATTACACACCTTGATGAAAATTTTGAAATTTTTTGAAAATGACTATACCTGTCAAAAAACGGCATCGTTATAGCCGGCTAAAATACACCTGCATAGTACGACGGTCATCATGTGTTTTGGTCGAATTTTTTTATGACCAAATGACAGTTTTTCATAATTTTGTTCGGCGATAGGCAAAGATGGGTATGAAAGAGTTTCTTTCCGTTCTCTCTCCATTTTTTTCGAAAAAAATCCGTTTTTCTTCAAAGTTGTAGCACATTGACCATTCTAGTGCACAGAATAGGTGGTCGTTTTGCTGATTATGTTGGTTGCTTCGCCCAAATAAACTGAGTTTCAGCAAATTAAATGTTATTTTTATTTCGTTTGATTGAAAATTTGTAAGGATAGTCTCAAAAAGAGTTTTTAATGTGTAAAACGAACGATAAGTAAGATAAGTATCAATAGGCGAAGCTGATTAATTAATGACGGGTTATATGGGTAAGTCTTTCCTTATGGTGGAGTTTATGTACGCCTACTAATTAATGAAGGTGGAGGTGCTCTGAAGAGCAACGGGGGCTGTCATGTAGGTCCGGGGGCAATGAACCCGGGTTCAGATGAGTATTTAATGAATGTAAGTTGGGAATGTAAGTTGGGACACCCGCCTCCTCTTAATATTGATAAAAAGAAAGAAGGCTGCGTTACACTTTTTACGGTTACTTTAAACAGTCGACTTCGTCAAAATTAAAGTTTATTGCCCACTTAAAATTAAAAAAAAAAAGAACTTCATACGGGGATAGCTATAAAATTTCTTTCACTTCCAGGCCCATATACAAAAGCCAGACGTACAAGGTACTGAAAGGGGGCCATAATTCTTCCAGGGGGCGAAATTTTTTCAGGGGACAAGTGTGTAAAATTGTATTAAGTATTATGGTAAGTGCAAGCTCAAGTTTTAGTGACTTGGCCCTTTAGCAAGCCTTAGGATCCCTCGTTGGGTCCAGGGAGCAAAGGCCCAAAGATCTTGAGGTTTAAGCAAATCTCTGGGTGAAAAATTAGGTCTCTGGATGAATATATTTTGCTGTATCGGATGGGGTTCAGGGCCTGCACTAAGGCCCCTGGTGAGGCCCGGGGTAAAGCCCTGTGGGGGTCCATGGGGAGATGCCTAAAGAAGTTCTTGGAGTTAAAGCACACCTATGGATGAATAAATTATGCTTCATATAGGTATATTTTGCTTTAGTGAGTAGGGTCCAGTGGGCTCTTGTGGGGCCCGGGAACAAAGGTCCAGTGATGGCCAGGGAGCAAAGCCCCCAATAGCTCTGACATTTAAGCTAATATCTGAGTGAAAAATAGGTCTCCAGATGGGTATATGTTGATGTAGGAGGTGGGGTCTAGGGGCCTACCATAAGGCTCTTGGTAAGGCCCAGGGGAAAAGCCCTGTTGGGGTCCATTGGGAGAAGCCCCAAGAAGCCCCCAGAAGCCCTAAAGTTAAAGCAAATTTCTGGATGAAAAAATTAGGCTTCATATAGGTACAGTTTGCTTCAGTGGGTAGGGTCTGGGGGTCTGTCATAGGGCTCTTGTGGGGCCCAGGGACAAAGGTCCAGTGATGGCCAGGGAGCAAAGCCCCCAATAGCTCTGACGTTTAAGCTAATATCTGAGTGAAAAAATAGGACTCCAGATGGGTATATTTTGCTATCGGAGGTGGGGTCCAGGGGCCTACCATAAGGCTCCTGGTGAGGCCCAGGGGCAAAGCCCTGTTGGGGCCATTGGTAGAAGCCCCCAGAAGCCCTAAAGTTAAAGCAAATTTCTGGATGAAAAAAATTAGGCTTCATATAGGTATAGTTTGCTTTAGTGGGAAGGGTCCGGGGCCTGTCATAGGGCTCTTGTGGGGCCCGGGGACAAAGGTCCAGCAATGGCCAGGGAGAAAAGCCCCCAATAGCTCCAACATTTAAGCTAATATCTGTGTGAAAAAATAGGTCTCCAGATGGGTATATTTTGATGTAGGAGGTGGGGTCCATGGACCTACCATAAGGCTCTTGGTAAGGCCCAGGGGCATAGCCCTGTTGGGGTCCATTGGGAGAAGCCCCCAGAACCCCCCAGAACCCCCCAGAAGCCCTAATGTTAAAGCAAATTTCTGGATGAAAAAATTAGGCTTCATATAGGTACAGTTTGCTTCAGTGGGTAGGGTCTGGGGGTCTGTCATAGGGCTCTTGTGGGGCCCAGGGACAAAGGTCCAGTGATGGCCAGGGAGCAAAGCCCCCAATAGCTCTGACGTTTAAGCTAATATCTGAGTGAAAAAATAGGACTCCAGATGGGTATATTTTGCTATCGGAGGTGGGGTCCAGGGGCCTACCATAAGGCTCCTGGTGAGGATCAGGGGCAAAGCCCTGTTGGGGTACATTGGGAGAAGCCCCCAGAATCCCTACTGTTAAAGCAAATTTCTGGATGAAAAAATTAGGCTTCATATAGGTATAGTTTGCTTTAGTTGGAAGGGTCCTGGGCCTGTCATAGGGCTCTTATGGGGCCCAGGGACAAAGGTCCAGCAATGGCCAGGGAGAAAAGCCCCCAATAGCTCCAACATTTAAGCTAATATCTGAGCGAAAAAATAGGTCCCCAGATGGGTATATTTTGCTGTAGGAGTTGGGGTCCAGGGGCCTACCATAAGGCTCCTGGTGAGGCCCAGGGGCAAAGCCCTTTTGGGGTCCATTGGGAGAACCCCCCAGAAGCCCTAATGTTAAAGCAAATTTCTGGATGAAAAAATAAGGCTTCATATAGGTATAGTTTGCTTTAGTTGGAAGGTTCTGGGGCCTGTCATAGGGCTCTTGTGGGCCCGGGGACAAAGGCCCATTGATTGAGTCCCCCAATAGCTCCAATGTTTAAGCTAATCTCTGGGTGAAAAGTAGGTCTCTGGATTGGTATTTTTTGCTGTAGGAGGTGGGGTCCAGAGGCATGCCTTAAGGCTCCTAGTCAGGCCCTGAGGCAAAACCTTGTTGGGGGTCAATGGGGAGAGTCCCCCAGAAGCAAGATAAACCTCAGGGTAGGTATATTTTGGTTCAGCAGCTGAGTGGGAAGCACTTGGGAAGGGGTTGTAGGTTTTAAAGGGATGGGAAATGCCCATCCCCCTTAGTGCTGTCATAGGGAACATAGTGTTGTACTCATATATCTTGTTAAACCTCATTTACTACGGTATTGACATGTGAAAGCCTGGTGATTACATTTGTGATTACAGTAATGTTCCTACCTCCTTAAACAGCAAGAGGAGGGATGGCGTTTGGCACTGGAAGTGTACTTGTAAAGTTAATTGTTGTAAAGTTAATCGTTAATTGCGGTGTTTCTACATTTACACAAGCGTGAGGGTACACGCCAGTATAGTGGAACTGGGTGCAAAGCTATAATTCATGGAAAGGCTCATCCCTCTTTCATAAATCCCTTAACACAGAAAATTAGTTTAAAGTGCCCAACAGTCGACAAGAAATGAGCAGCGATCCCTTCAGTTTTACCTTTTAATGACCCGGGAGGCTCTTTGTAAGGCAGTGAGATGGGCTTTACAGTCAGTGACAAGGTTTATCATTATTGACAACCCACCTGAAGGAGAGGATGTTACTTGAGACATATTAAAAAAAATGTTAGTGTTGTGCAAAAATGAAAAGTAAAACTAATTTGTTACAAAGGATATAAATTTGCATTAACAGCCTTAAAGCAAGCTCTGATTTGTGACTTTTGGGTGGATATCTCAAGGACTATTAGTAAATTCTTTAAACGTGTTCTGTGGAACCAGTCTCTCATGAAGACAGATAGCTTAAAGTTTTAAATATTATTTGTCATTTTGTGACATAGGGTGTTACACAGAACACACTAGAGCTAACCTTTAAAAAAATCTTAAGGTTGGTGCAAGCAGGGGTGGGGTGGGTGCCAAACCCCCCTCGAGAACACACTTGATGTGATGGTCACATAGGAGCTGCATCACAAGTTAAAAGATGTATCCTAGTAGACCAAAATAAACTACATGCCCTTTTGATAGCATAAATATGGACAAAAAGCTTGTATCCTGTACAATATTAGGATAATTTACACAGGATGAACACCTGCATGGCAGTTATAATCAATGTGATAATAGTTCAATCGTGTTGTTTCCAGCGGGCCACCAGGCAATCTGCCCTTTCTCACCGGAAGTATGGATAAACCACGCCTGGGGTCGGAGTCGAACCGACCTACTGGAAACAAAACAATTGTACTTTGATATGAAATGTATAGTAAATGTAATTTGAAAATTTATGTGAAAAACTTGGCTGGTAATGGCTGAGCCCTTTTGAAAATATAGATGACAATTAACTTGGGGAAATTGTTGGCATATATCAGTGTACTGCTATCGGGCAAAAGTTGTGTTGAAGGTGCCCACAACTGAAGGCATCTTGGTCACATTTTCTAAAGGTGAGCAGTGTGAGAGTGATTCCTTTGTTAGTTATGGTTGTATGTGTACACTAAGACAGGAGTGATCACAACAAGAATGAGCATTTGAACTCCAATTGTACATATTGGTAATCTGCCAATTACTTAATGATGGGCCCTATTAGAGATAAATTGCTCTCCGGTTTTTCATGTTGCTCTTGTTTAAATGGGCATGGCCGACAGCCAAGACCTGGGTGGGTGCATGTTTATGTATTGCCGCATGTACATATGCAGTACCCATCCTAGTGTAGGTTATTTGCTACATGCATTGTGAATTTCTGCATGAAGACCTCTAAAAAGCAGCCCATCCTATAACTTTATGTACCATATGAATTACCAAAAGTCGGCCTAAATACTACATACTATATAAAATAATAGCACAAACCGTCACATGTGAAGTTGGAAGTAGGCTACTGTATGTAGGCCTATGGGCTGCCCAACTACTAGATCTGCCTGTGCATGTACTGCATACTCTAGATCTAGAAGTAAATATGGTAAGTGAGTGGCAATGAGTCCGAGATCGGCAATGGGAGCATATTCTGGTATGTTATACAAAAGTGGAGATGGCAAGCATGAAGCGAGCCTACCAGGGTTTTTATGCTGGGGTAAAGGGGCCACTGGTATATCACAACTAACCTATGTTTTATAGACTACAAACAACATCATTATGACTGATACAAATAGCCCATACATCTGTTAAATAAAGACAATGGCCTGCCCAGACATGCTGACAATAAAAGTCGGCCTAGCTACGACACCTTAGGCTTAAGTTCTACCTTATATATTAAGTCTTATAAGTTGCAGGTAGGCCTAGAGACTAGACTTTAGTACCTCGGCTAGCCTAGGCCTACCTGCAGGCTAGCTACAATAACTAGGCTAGGCCCACCGTCGTGGGCTTCATGCTTGGCATTGGTTCAATAATGTGGAGTACAGGCTAGGCCTATACTTATGTTAGTTGTTATGGTTTGTGCCTAGGCTTGCTTACTTTCCTGGGAGAAAATAAGGGAGTTGCTTTGAAGGTAACCTTAGTCTCAACTAAATCAGTAATCTTCCAAGTAAATGTTAAGCCTAGCAGTTCGCCTAGGACATGTCCAGGTAACGGAGCTTAACGTTACATCTTAGGCCTCCTAGACTAGGCCTAGGCCTAGGCCCTAAGTATTTGTAAACCATACGCTGCTGTTTCTAGTTAGGTCAGGAGAAACTAAAATTTGGCTAAGCTAGCCGTCACATGAATTTATGAAGAATTGCTAACAATGAATAACTGCTTGAATTCGGCTGTTGCAATCATGCCACTGAATATTCGCAAGTGTGGATCAGTTTGATGTGAATATCAACTGTTAACTTTACGTACGTGGTAACTGGTTAGTTGTGCGCACTGCACTGTGCATATATGCCGTTATACGCCTAGCCACGACTACACAATATCGGATTAGCGTAAGAAAATAAGACCCAAAGTAAATCTTTTCTGCTTCTAAAGGGAGTTATGGAAGCTTAAAAAGCCCAAAATTGGTAGAAATACCAGGGAGTTGCTATTTGACATAGTTACTCCCTAGAAATACTTACTTGAAGACACAGTATGCCAAAGGAACAAACGCAGTCCTTTGAGTGAAAAGTGTTAGCCCTTTCGCTGTGCGGAAGATCTTTACGAAATGGATGTACCCTAATAAGATAGGAGTGAATACCGTTGTGCGTATTTTTACCAAAAATTGACGAAAAATTGAATATTTTATAATGGTGCACGCGATTTAAGGAAGTAAGACTATGGCATGGTTTAGGTTTACACTGTGTAGCTGAATTAAAGCAATTGTAACATTTTATGATGACGACTTTACTTGAAAATAGACGTCTTGTAAAGCTGAAGTTTGCAATCATTATAGCATGCATTTTTGAACTAAAGATGAAAAGTAATAACGAAAAGTCCACAGAATAATCCCCAAAAGTGCTGAATGTTCGACAGAACTGAAAAAGGAAATGCAATGTGTAATTATGAATGGTTTAAATACTGCAGAAAAGGTTGACCTTGAATTCGTAACAAATTCGGCAATTTGACCATTGCGTTCTAGATTCTGGGTTTGTTCTCTTTGGGGAAATGTCGGCACTACGACCACAGCGCTAGCCAGAGAGAGAGAGAGAGAGAGAGAGAGAGAGAGAGAGAGAGAGAGAGAGAGAGAGAGAGAGAGAGAGAGAGAGA
>WURT03001851.1:0-16990 GCA_009936505.3 Holothuria glaberrima
TGCCTGCCTGCCTGCCTGCCTGCCTGCCTGCCTGCCTGCCTGTCTGTCTGTCTGTCTGTCTGTCTGTCTGTCTGTCTATCTAGATAGATGTAAACATAAGTAATAAGAGACAGACCTTTACGGCAGAAGTCACGCACTGTAAACTAAAGTGAAAAGTTTGGTTTGAAGAGTGCGATTTCTTACTATTTTGAATTTTTTGATGATGTTACTTAAAAGAGGCGCTTTAAACAAATTAGTTGAATTGGTGGAGTAGTGCAAGCTTTATGAAATATTTCATGGTGTTATTATGTTCGATTTACAGATCATGTGTCATGAAAAACTTTCTCCATACTAGCAATTTTTGTGTGGTAGTACCACAGTTGTAGTATTTGAAAAGTACTCGGTACTCGAGGGCGATTCGAGTTTTTTTTTTCAAGTACTCGTACTCGCGCTTACTCGAACGTTCTAGTACCCGCACTCGTCAGTCGGTACTCGTACATTGATCTGCATAAGTTTCTTTATCCTACGTCATTTCAATGATTGTTACTCAAAGAAAACTGATAGCACTTATGAATTTAGACTCTAGTGGTTTGTGCACAACTAAGGATTCTCCTAGTTACAATTCCTTTATAGTTATACATAAAAGCATATCGTGCGTCTTGCCACTAACGTTATTTAATGCAGCAAAACAAAGAGTCATGTCAAGACGCAAGCTTATTTCAAATCAATTGGTTGTCATCGTAACAACTGCAACGTATCGCAAACTGGAATAAGGAGCGCGGTCAATTTGTTGTGTACATTTACTTAGTAATTTAGTGTTTCTATACAACGCAATGTAATATTTTTTTTTGCTTGAATAAAGTTCAAAATAAAACCAAACATTTCTTTCACTTTTACAAAATAGACTTAATCCCTTTTACAAAGTCTGGGTTACAAAGGCCTTCAATTTTCTTGAAATCATGATGTCAAGTAACGTAATGTGTCGAAGACGAAGAAAAGTTATTGGCAATTGTGTCGCTTAACCTCTGAGGAAAATTTTATTGCCTCAGGGATGAGCAATTTCCTATTTCTTCAATTCTTATAGTATTTGGTTAATAAAGAGCAACACTGACAAAGATTTTCCTGTGGAAATCAAGAGAGACCACCATTCAGTTAAAAGACTAAAAATAATACAAAAGCCCAACCAATTTTTTTATGAACTTAATACACAATTTATTCAGCAAATCAAAACAGTGTTGGTAGAACCCACAAGGCACTGGATGTTAAATGAAACTTTGCAGAAGTATCCTCAGTGTTAAAATTTTAGGAGGGAAGCAGAGAAAAAAATACACTGATTTGGTATTATCATATGAATGTCACATATAATAAATTATTTGATCACTGACTGAAGCTTAAATGAAAGTTTATTATTTAAAAGCCTGGAAGGTGTCAAACCATTTCTGATATTCATTTCTAAGTACAATAAGGGAAAAGTGAGTCAGTTAGCTTCTCCTGATTGTACCAGAATGTCCACTAACCAAGCTACTCCCTTTTCTCCTTTTGGATTTACCTTGACCTAAATCTTCATTCCATTCATCCAGTAATAATGATATCCACTGCATCAAAATACTAGATTTGTTGCTGTCTGTCTATGACCGCTTGACACACAGATGACATATTCAACAGTATTGCTTACCATAGAATACATTAAAGCAATCAATAATTGCAAACTGACTGGATTCATTAATGCTTACCACAAAAATACCACTACTGTCAAAACACGTATTTTATAAGCTTTGTTAAAAAATGTTGCACAGAAAAACAGGGCTGGTTGAAGCAAAGAAACAACAATTGTTTGTACAGTGTCAATGACTTTTACAAAAGACTTTAGGGCAATAGAAATGCCCGTCAGGAAACAATGCTTTGCCTTGCTGTAAGTGGCCCATAATAACTTGGAGTGGAAGTAAAGTAAACTTCCCTGACCTCCGACAAAATAGCGATAAAGTTGATGGACAGTCATGCTTTCTACACTGATAATTGGCCATGCAAAAAACTCATAGTAATAGTCATAGCAGTATGCAACGTCACAATAAATATAATTCTAACTGTTCAGTCAGCCTACCCAATAATTTCTGGAGTGTACTGATTGCATCATTTTATATATACGTTTCACAAGAGAACCACTTGAGGTTGATCTAGATCAACCAGTAGTGTTGCATTGTCTTCAAAGGACGGGTGCCATTATGTCTTTTAAATCGTGCAAAGAAGCATACACATGAAAGCCATAACAAATTAAATGCATGATAGGTCATCTAGTGATATTTCAGACTGGTGAACGCATCAAATGATTAATGAAGCAGCAAGAACAGGCCGGATGTTCATACATATGTTGGGTGAACCCAAATAATGCAATCTAAAGCCATGTTTCAAAGTTTTTTGACCTTATGTACGCACCTACACAGCTGCCTAGAACGTACCTTGTTACTCACAGTGCCTGTTATTAAGAGGCACGAATTTTATCATGCTATACTACAAGCATTAGCACATGCACCTTCGGTTAGGTTACAAATTAGTGGAGGTAAAATAATCAAGTACCCGTTTCACCAAGTGCTAGAATTAGACTACGGTTTACACTACGGTAGGGTACTAGATTTAGACTACGGTTTACACTACGGTAGGGTACTAGATTTAGACTACGGTTTAATAACCACAAACAGAGCGTACGTATGAATAGTCCAGGCTTTCCAGTTGCTGAACATTTTAATTTTCCCAATCACCAGATATCTGACCTGAAATGTATTATACTCAATGCAAGTTTAAAAGCACCGAGGAAATCAAGCAAGAGTTGCAATCTATAATGCGACTTAATACCCACATTACCGGGCTAAATAGGGACCTCTCCTTTATGAGCAGTCAAGCCAGAGTTACACCAGGTGCTACCTAAGGTCTTGTAGCTATTTTGTGCTTGCAACTGAAGAAGAGCAGAAGTAACGCTCGAAATGTTTTGTATGATTGTGTTCAAGCAGGTAAATTCTAGTTGGAAATGAAAGTATTATTTTTTGCTCCGCTTTTTGTTTTCATATATTTGCTTTTCCAACACATGCAACCTAATATGTCTATATATATATATATATATATATGAATAGGGAAAGTCTGGCAACGAATAGGGAGGATATGCCGTTCAATGCCACTTAGTTTTATGGACTTCTCAAGGTTGACTGGTACTGGGTATATTATGATACGGAGATTTCTTAAAAAGAACATATTTGTCAATAATATTAATGAAAAAATCAGATTCTATGGAAAATTTACACCTTCCTCGATCTAAATTTTGTCAAATTCAAGCCCCTAGAACGTTATAAATGAAAGGAGAAAAATAAGCAATAAATCACAATAACTTAACACCTGTTCTACAGCTATTAAACTTACTCCCTGCCGTCAAGAGAGTTGGCACCAAAGAATTCCATGGTTAGCAGTGACTTGGTAAATAAAATGGAATATTTGTAATACAATCTTCTGGGTCAATAAAACTCAAGTTAGGGAGTAGGTGCAGCTATGGAACACCTCGTTTATGAGGTTTGCTTTATGATCTGATAGATTTTAGACTGACGGCATTTTATTGGTTTGTACGACTGTGTCTTCTGTGCGATCAACTTCTCATGACCTTGAGATATAGTGATAACAAGGTTTTCTGAGTTTGACCCCTGTGACCTTTCACCTCCTCCAAAAAGAACAGGACTCTTTGTCTCACCATAACGCATCTACATACTAATTATGACATTCATCCAAGTCTCCTACCTCGAGATATAGGGTTAACAAGGTTTTCAGGGTTTGACCCCCAGTGACCCCAGATGACCTTTGACCCCCACCAAAAATGATAGGGTTCTTCCTCTGGCCATAACACATCTACATACTAAGTATGACTTTCATCCAAGCTTCCTACCTTAAGATATCGTGCTTAAACATAAAATGAACGCAAAGCATTATGGGAACCAGCAATTGGATGCTGCACATCCATTTTCATTTTGAATAGCTGCTGCTTACTAATCGGCCAAAATATCCCGAAAAAAATATCATGTTCAAATCCTGAATACTGCATTTTTATACTATGATCCAAAAATAATAGATTTCAAAATAAAAACGTAAACTATCACTAATGTGACAATGCTGAAAAGAATGTTAGCTACATGACCGGCTAGTGTTCTCAATACATGTTATGTATTGAGATAACAATGGCAGTTTTTGGATGACAATCCCAGTTGCGTATCCATGGGTGCTACAGGACCCTCCCATTGGCCGTCACTGATAATTTAGGAATCACATTTTTACTTCGCTGATAAAGAAGTACAGTCCATAAACATACTTGAAAAAATTGTATGAATACCACAATTTTTCATCTCAGCTCCCCTCCAATAAGAAATGTTTTTAAAGGAGAGAGGGAAACACCCTTCTCCAGGACGGTGATCGACCAACATGTCCACCCCCTACAATGAAAAATCCTGCATACGCGACTACAAGCCTACCTTATACTAACGCGGAATGGTGTGTGCATTTAGCGAAGTCCATATGTTACTACTAGATGTTAATCTCATTGTACAGTATGTAGGCTCTGTGTCTTTTTTTAGAGCAACAGAATGTTTTCTCAATTATACCAGGGAGTTGCTATTAATAACATCTCCCTGATTATATGTGTCTTCTATCTTCCATCTTCGATTTCGAGGTCTTCGTTTTCGATATTTCACCGGTCATCTTTCTTCCATCTTCGTTTTCGAGGTCTTCGTTTTCTACGTACCCTATTGTTTCGGTTCCATTTTAGCTGTGGAGTCCCGCTCTGGCAGAACAAGCTCAGACGTGGAGCGACGCGTGCTACTACGAACACCCAGACAAGACACAGTATCCGGACTATCAAGGCATAGGTCAGAATCTTTATATCAAGTGGCTTGACAGAGGTGGTAAGAACCCTCCACCGGTAACAGACCCCGTGGATAAGTGGTATGACGAAGTACAGTACTATGACTACAACAGCAAGTCGTGTACCCCTCGTGCCGTGTGCGGACACTACACTCAGGTAAATTCGATGACATGAACGCTGAAACGGGGAGGAAGGAAGCACTTTAAAACATCGTGGTTATATGTAAACAGTGTCGTAGTCACGAATTATCAAAACAAACTCTGGTTAAAGTAACAAAGAAATGTTGATGTTTCTTTACAGTAATTAAAGTTAACCAAAAACAGTTCAATATACGACTAGGATATCCCTGCATGCTACTTAAGTCCAGAAATAGGAAAATATTTTAGAGGTTGGAAAATTAATCCCATTTATCCAACTCCCCATTTTCATAGCTTACTCCTTTGCTGAGATATAAGATGTTGACATTTATTAAATTAATTCGGAATAGTCGTTTGCGCAATTATATGAAATGCCCTTCTTGTACTCCTCACTTTACCCGATTTTGTTTCCTTTTGAAATTAAAATGTTTATATGACCTTGAAACATTTACTATTCCCTTACAGAACATTTTGAATGCTACGGATTTATGTATAGCCAAGGCACCTGATAACAGTAAGACGGTGATCACATTTTTGCGTAGGAAGCAGTGGTTTTCTAAACTAGACCACCAATGGTGCAAACTTCGACCTAGGCGGATCCAGGATTCCGAACACGAAAGGAAGGGGGGGGGGGACTTACTCCATAAGGGCAAATTTCGCACATATTCGAGCCAATTGTACGAAGCCTCGAAGGAAGGTGGTGGGTAGTCTAAGGAAAGAAAACTTGAAAATTATGCACTTGAATGGTATTTCTGAGGGGCATCTGGCAATTAAAAGAAGCACTACATATTGTTAACAAGCTTTGGTACCGTCTAAAAAGGTGGTGTCGAAAGGGGGGGGGGACTACAGCCGGGAAAGCCCCTTCTGGCTCTGTGTCTCAGCGTAAGTGCAGTTTTAGTATGTTAAACATATTGGAAGGTGATTGAATAACGTCTGGACAATTTTAGCTTTGTGACATTCGCGGACGACCGTTCGGGACTATAGACAATATATTCTCACCCCAGAAATGTTCGCTTGGACAATCCACGCCCAGTTATAGGCCCATATGCGAAAACACTACTTGTCAACAACCATTTACTGCCCATCAATTTCATCATAAGCGTACGAGGCGGCGGCAGGGGGCATATGCCCTCCCAATTCGGGCAAAAATAGTGGATCCATTCATGCAAATGTGACAGCCAAGAAAATAAATTATGCAGTTTTATTCGGGCAATTTGGTCCAAGTTCTAAATTCGGGCAAAAATTATCTCTGCCCCCAAAATGTTGACCCCCGTACGCCTATGAATGTCATCTCATTCGAACTGATTTCTTAACAAGAGAAAGGTTGACCTTTGGGTAGTGATTTTTCAGGAAGTAGTCGGGAACAGTGGCGTAGGTAGGATTTTTTTCCGGGGGGGGGCAAGACCTAAAAATTTCCGAATTTTCATCTGAAAATTTCCGAATTTTTCTTCTTCTTTACTACAACTCAGGTTCAATGGATTACATTTCCAAAAGCATACTACACCTACACAGTATTATACATATGGATATGCATTTATGTAATACGTACTACACATTCAATTGTGAATGTAGGACCTAAGCTCATTTTACCACTAGGGCTTTGTAGGGACGTATTAGTTTGTAAAAATCGCCGAGCGAAGCGAGGCGCGATTTTTTTTACTTCTATTTAAAACTGAAGCCTCCAAATCCATTTTTTACCCAATTGTGTTGTATTAACTTAATGTTTTTTTTCTTATTTTTTATGTGGGGAAGATAATTATCTTTAAAGCGTTTTCCAAGTCAATAACTAAAGATATTTGTCAAGTCTAGCATCAAGAAATTCTTGACAATTTATTGTGATCCGTAAAGTGCAGGTCACAGTATAAATTATTTAGGCCTAATACAGTGACCAAAATCTTAAAAATTGTATTCACACATTACCTTTACTGAGTAGGAAAAGAAAACGATATTTATAAGTAACAACCATATAATGTCTTATAAAAATAAATACTATTAAAAAATTAAGTACCATTAGATGCCGAGCGTACGCGAGGCAAAGAAAAATTTGATATATTTCACTACATTTTGCTATATTTTTCCATATATAAGTTCTGTTAGATGCCGAGCGTAGCGAGGCAAAGAAAATATATATTTTACTACATTTTGCTATAATTTGCTAAGTATAACTTTTATCAGATGCCGAGCGCAGCAGGACAAAGAAAAATTTGACATATTTCATTACATTTTGCTACATTTTGCCATATATAAGTTCTGTTAAATGCCGAGCGTAGCAAGGCTAAGAAAAAATTGATATACTTTATTACATTTTGCTATAATTTCCTAAATGTAAGGTTTATTAGATGCCGAACGCAGCGAGGCAAAAAAAATTTGATATATTTCACTACATTTTGCTATATTTTTCGGAAATTTTTACCCTTTTTCGGAAATTTTATAATGTTTAGCTATGTTTTGGATATTTGAAAATTTCCGACTTTTTTCAATTTCCGAGCCGGGAGGGGGGGGGCAACCGACCTCTGCCCCCTGTAGCTACGCCACTGGTCAGGAACCATGCTTTATTAAAAATATGTGTATATTTCGTTTATAATTCTTGATTCGATTGCAAATTATATCCGGAACGAAAAATTACACAACAAATGTCGTAAAAATCCTCTCAATAGACAGAGCATTTAATTAGTTCAAGCAAAGACAATATTCGAAAGGAAACTGAATTGCAACCGGCCGGAGCAACGAAATTCTCTGCCTTCATTATCGACTATTGTCATTGCCTACGGCATATTCCTTGATCAGTCAGTCATAGCTATGTTTGGGAAGCCCCAAAGAGATGAGCAAACAGAGACCGCTCCGCGATGTGCATGGTTCGGATTACCCTGTTCAAGGACAAGCGAAATTGCAAACAATGCATAGCTTTGTGTAAGCTTTGCCTTATAAGTAAACAGATGGATTACTGCAGCGATATCCTGTTTTTATCGTGTGTACATTGGCCGGAAAGTTGTGAGAGTTATTTGTTTGGCCAAATCGTGCGCGAAATATACAGCAAAACTTAACGCCAAATGATTTCAGCTGGCGTTGTCCTCACTGTCTTGGCTTCAAAATGCCAAACAAGTGTTTGCGCTAAGTAGAATCGATTCTTTCGAACGAAAAGAAGATTATTCAGTATTTTATTTCGGATTTTCTCCCACATAAGCTGATAAAATGGAATGAAATTTACAGAGGAGGTTACTGACAAGATTTAAAAGCAACTGAGATGATGTTAATGTTTTATTTTTTGTTCTAGTCCGGAGTAAATCCTCCCAACCCGAAACGGTCAATTTTCAAATTCAAAATTGCTCCCTTAAAACATCATTTCTCGTGATACCGATTATTCCTGAACAAGCTATAAGCATGGACAACTCATGGGCTGGTGTGCAAAGTTTCGGGCACAAATATCAAAATCCCTAGGGGAAGATGGTTTTTATGACCAAACATTTTATATCTCAGCTCAGGAATGTCCTGTGACGATGGGAGTTGACCAATGGGATGCATGTTTCAAGCTTTGTAACATATATTTTTGAAATTTTAGACTCTAGGTATACTTTACACAAAGCAATGGTAATAATCTCTAACCACAATCTTTGGTCTGGTGAAACTTTACAGGGTTCTTTAGCGTTAGTAAGCGGTTCTCCGCCGTTGTCAGGATGCCCATTTGTGTGTTTTCCTTACTTCAAATACCATTGTTCTATGTAAGCATAATTAAAACAGATATTTTCTGATAACAGGTCACACATGGAAGCCGGCCTTTCCACCTTTCTCTTTCATCCCACGTTTTTTCGCCGCCACTGTTTTATTTCTTTCCCGAGTTCTTACTGTAAAACAGTTTACCGTATGCTGTGCAACTATCATTTACATCCCACTGATTTACACTTGTCACTGATGAATTAAAGTGAGCATTGAAAATATCGCTTGAATTTTTCCCTTTTTCATACGTCAAGTTCGGTAATACGTTTATTTTGAGAGGCGTCCATAAGTAAGCTTATAAAGTTGTTGCTGCCACCCTTTCATAGCCTTTACACAAGCAAGTTGGGTTGGGAGAAAGGAACCATGCCAGAGCTTTCCGAAGTCTTTTGTTTTATTCCATAACTGCAATAATGATACTATTGTGCTAGATTAACACAATCAGTACGTAAAAGATCCTTTTATTTTGAAATGGGTGCCTCATTTTTGTACTATAGTTGATTCAGGTTATACTTGCAGTGGGTGGTAGCCAGCAGAACTATTCCTAAAGAGCAAAGTCGGCCACTCACTGAGCATCATATCTTCATATCTTGGCTAAGGTCACATGCGCATAATATGCGGCAGTCTTGAAGGACTTCTATTGTACTCCTTCGCTGATCATTATCGGCCTTCGGCTGTTCAGCCTTTGGTTGTTGCGATTGTAAATATATAACAGCCGGCTTGACATGCGCTCTGGCCCAGATGTTTTGTATTTTCCGCCGTTCTGGCCCGACATTTGAAAGAAAAATTTCTTACACATTAGTGCAGAGGTAAAAACGTAGAGATTTAGAAGTCTGGGTACTAGGTGTTAACAGGCGTAAAAGCCAGGATGCGACGGGGTTGCAGGCCCTCTGTTGTTGCTGTAAAAGAAATATTCCTGGCAAAACTCAATTTACTCATTTGCCTGACTTTATGTGGGGTCAAACGGCTCAGCTCCCCTCAGGGAAGAGCATCCCATACTCCCGTGCTGATACTATGGTCAGTTGTAAATTATTCGTTATTTTGGAATGGCAGCTCATTCGACATTGTAATGGTTTTACCTGCAGTGGGAAATAGGCCACATTACTTTTCATAAAAGTACCAATATGTTTAGTACATACTTATTTACGCCCTCTCCAATAACAGTATATGTGCAGCCGAGCTCCGACTTGGTTATATGTAATGGGAATGCAGTTCTTAATGTAACAAATGAACATAGCGAATGTAGACATACGAGAATAACATATGTGAAAGTGTAAAAGATGTTATTTTCTTATGTTATTATTACTAACTTTTCATCTTTAGGTTGTTTGGGCTCAAACTACTAAAGTAGGATGCGGAATTACATTCTGTCACTGGGCAAGGAGCCGGACTAGAACTTATGAAAACGCCTGGCTGGTAACATGCAACTATAGTCCTGCGTAAGCTTAATGATTTACCTTTTCTTCCATTTTGCATGCTTACTGTCATCTTTTTCTAAACTCTTCCAATCATTTAGAATCCTTTGTTCACTACTTTCTACCATCTAACATGCTTTTAGATATTAGTCTCTACATAAGCCACGTCACTGTGAGAATTTTAAATGTGAGAATGTCAACTGCATAGTCAACTTGCCGATGACTTCGACGAATAAAACTCTTTTTGTTTCTTAGTTTGAAATTTACGAATGCATGGAATGACTAACTAACCTAACTAAACTAATACCTGTTATGAGGCCTAAATAATCATTTCATAATTATTGCTATTCCTGTTGTTGATTACTGTATGTGTTCTGCGATAGAGGCAGCATGCAAGGTCAATCCCCTTACAAGTCTGGGGAGCGATGTTCCCAGTGTGAAAATGGATTTTGCAGGAAAAATCTATGCTGTAAGTACAAGTCGAAATATTTTGTATTTCAGTGATTAGTTTTGAAGTAGAACATTTCTCAACTTAACTACGAGATTTCGGTCAAAATTTTGCTTTCTAGCTTTATATCGTGTTTTGTCTAGCTGAAATGCCATGAAACCATTAAAAGTTATAATACTTCAATCAGCAATGGATTTAAGAAAGGACGCCAATTCTTGGAACAGTCTATAGAGAAAGAAAATTTATGTTCAAAAACAAAAATTAATAAATAAATAAATAAATAAAAAAATAACAATAAAAATAAAAAAAAAAACGCAAAATGCAAAGGATGCATTTCCGATAAAATTGCTCCTTAAAGTCAATTTTTGTTTTATTACTATCTTCCCCCAATGTTTTTTTTTTCTTTTTCAGCAAATTGTAAACCCAATGATAAAGGATGCGGTAAGTTTCTTAACCTGTTTGCCTGTAACAGAAAAAAAGTTAACCATGTATACTTGTTAACAAGTGAAGGTCACAAAAAAAGTTACCCAGGTACCCTGTTATTCAACTTTATAATGGCACCGTTATCTATGGATATCTTGCAATGATACTTTAGTCAGTCTAGTTTTAATGCCCCCTATGAGAACTATTCACATAATTTTGTCAGAAACGTCCAGTGGCGTACTTAGTGTGTGTGTGTGTGTGGGGGGGGGGGGTATTGGGTCATAGTGTTCCCCTTCGTTGATGTCGATCTCGTTTAAAATTTTATTTTTAATTTTGTTTTTGTCTGGAAAAGAGGAATACTTGGATACTTTAAACAGTCACCAGTAAAAACATAAAGAGGTTCTCACCCGTTGACGCCCCCCCCCCCTTCAGCATCTTTGCAAAGCCTCCATACCTGTAAGAGCACAAAACGTATACGAGGTTTGCCTTGTGATTACTTCCCGTAGAACATCTTGGTTGGGCTTTTTTCCATAGCACCTTGCAAACCCTACCATTTTTATTGAACCCCCACACAAGCCTTGTGCCTCATAAAATTGACCTGCTGTTAGCCTCAGGTAGGATGTTACAAGGGCGTGGATCCATCTCCAAAAGTGGGGGGAGGGGACTTTTCACTATTTTCGAATCGCTGTACTGGCTGAGGGGTCTAAGGGGAAGGGGTGCCCCCTCCCCTTTGGAAAAGTTTTGCTCACGTAAGGTGGGCTAGATGCAAAATGGTGCTACATTTGGTGCTAAATTTGAATTGAATATATTACCAAGAATTTCTACTTTTTTAGGAAATTTTTTTTTCATTTTGCTTACTTAATTAAGTGAATTTTTTACTCAGTCCTCAGGGGTAAATCAAAACTACATTTGGTGAAGTGAGTGAACAGTAAATTGTTAGACTTTTCACCATATATGAATCGCTGTCCTGGAGGAGGGGGCTAAGGGGAGGGGAACTGAAGAAAAAATGAAATTGGAAGGTGTCTAAATGGTAAATGGTGCCATATTTGGGCGAAATTTAGATTTTAATATGTAGTGTCAATTCGTAATCACAGTTTTAGTTTTCATCGTTTTTGAAAAAGTGGGGAGGACTTTTCGGCAATGTCCCCCTTCCAAAAAGTGAGGGGGACGTGTACCCCGTCCCCGCCCCCCATGATCCACGCCCATGGGATGTTAGTACTGGACCAGCACTGGATTATTTTTGCAAGGTGGTCAGCAATTGAACAAGAGTCGGCAATGATCCTGACGGCTGAACAGTCCGAGTTGTGAGGTTAGAGAAATGAAGAAAAGAACTGTTTTAGAAGGCTTTTCACAGATTAAGTATCAAACTTTACGAAGTTGACTGAAGACTGCATATAACTTCAGTATCAGTCATCTTTGACACTTTGTAAATAATATTGCTTGAAACATACCTTTCTGTAGGCTACGCACATTTGTTAGCCCTTCAAGATTTTGTTAGCAAATACCATTTGACCATGTTCAGGCTTATATTTAGTTTGGAGAGGTAACAGATTATAAAAGAATATTTTGCAAAGTGAATATAATTAAATACTTATTTCCTTTAATAATGTTTTTTTATACTTCATAAATACTTATTTTTACTAGATTAGAATTAAATACTTATTTTTGTAAATACTAATTTTTCCTGAAATTTGACAGGTATTTTCTGAAATTTTCAAAAGCGCTTCCTGCATAATAGTTTTTGCCTTGACTTTGGCGAAAATAATTTTCTCTGTACACACAGGAGGTTAAAAAGGGGTAAGAGGAATTTTGTAGGTCGAATTTGATCAAAACGATACAACGCTTCTAATCTAATATACCGAATATTCCCGAATTTCTGAAAAAATCAGAAGCACTGCTTGGACCATGTCTTCTACTGCCGTTTTCCCAAAATATTGATTTTTTAATGATGTTACTTTCTTCTGTTGCTCATTTGAAAATGCGTGGTGAAATGATGGCTAAGTTGTCGGAATATATAATATAAATGCGTGGTGGAAGTATGTCGTAGTTGTCAATTGGCAGCCGTTTTGCTATTTCCGCCATCTTGGTTGCCCCTAATTTCAGCAGACACGTTCTGAATTTTTTTTTTAATTATTTGGCATAAAGCATGGTCATATATTAAGAGCACCTGTGTCAAACATATTTTTCGTAAATATTTTTCTCTTTTTTTCTATACACTATAATTATATAATCATTATAGCGGCGGCCATTTTCTTATTTTCGCCTTTTTTGTTTACCTGGAACCTGTCCCATATCTTTAGGAAAATACGTTCTGAATATTTATCGCAGATTATGGACAGATTTTAGGTTTAAGTGTGTTAAAAATACGCGGATTATTTTCCTTGATACTATTAAGTATTGTAATTATAAGACCGGCGGCCATTTTGCTTCTTCAGCCATCTTGGTTGACCTGAATTTCAGCAAAAATGTTTTGAAAAATAAGTTTAACATATTTGGCTTAAAATATGGCCAAATATAAAAAAGCAACTGTGACAATAACATTTTTTAGAATTATTTTCCCTATTATTATAATACGTTGAAATTTTAACACTAGCGGCCATTTTGCTATTTCCGCCATCTTGGTCGACCCGGATCCTGCAAGAAATGTCCAGAAAAATACTTTTAGAAAATTTACTTGCAATATGGGCACAGATTAGGTTTATCTGAGTCAAAAGTATTTTTAATGATTATTTTGCCTATTATTATAAAATATGACATAATTATTGCATTGGCGGCCATTTTGCTTTTTCCGCCATCTTGGTTGACCTGGATCCTGCAAAAAAATATCCAGAAAAATACTTTCTGAATATTTATTACAGAATATGGACAGACTTTAGGTTGTAATTTGTTGAAAAGATTTTAAAGGATTATTTTCTTCATTATTTCATTTAATTGAATTATGGCGGTCATTTTGGAAGGGCCCTCATTTGTATAATTCAAGTATATTTGTAATAACAAACTAGGCTTATTTATGTTTTTCTAAGATAAAAATCAATTCAAACTGGGACAAATGTTTCTCAAAAATGTCTTTTTTTGCCCATATATGCACTTTACAGTAGACTTTGGCTGCCATTTTGAAAAAAGGCCCTCACGAAAAAGTTCTTAGGTAACAGCCTTTTTACCACATGTAGTTTTCTTCCTCATGAAAAACTGATTTAGAAAAGCCACATGAGAATTTCTCCTTCTCCATGTGACACCTCCCTCAGTTGTAACCTGGTCTAACGCACACCAAGGAATCCTTGCACCAGTGAGAACAAGAATTGATTAGCTATCAATGGGGCGATATACTATGGGCGGCCAACAGGGAAAAAATGACGATCATGGAAAAAAACATCAAAGAAACCAAATAAATTAAAAACAGAAAACAAATAATAAGCGCACATTAAAAAAAACGCAATATTTTGTTTCTGTTCTGCGTTTTTATTTTATTTCTTATGATTTATATTTACTTTAATAATTTATTTTGGTTCTTTCATGTGTTTTCCACAATCGTCATTTTTGCTTTGTTGGCTGTCCATACTGCCATAGGGCGGTGCTTGTAAAAATAATAAGCAAACTGATAAAGCACCTCATCCAACTAAAAGATAAAAACTCTGAGGCGCTGTACAATATAAAAAAGGTAAAGTACAAACGAACAAAGCAGTTAACAAAACGTAGGTTAAACTTAGCAAAATAAAAATATGGGAAGCAAACATTACAAATGTTACGAACCTTAAAATAAGGAACCATAAAAGCCGGATAAACTAAACGAAAAATGCACCAACTAAATACACAAGTCAGAGTCATTACCATAAACACAACAGGCTTTGAAACAATAAGGGCCGATGTGCACTGTATCTTAAGAATTTTTATGGCTGGCTAACGCTAACCCTAATCTCTAACGAATACCTAACCTTAACAAAGGATACATACAATACAATACCATCAGCTAATCAGGAAATACCTTACCAGACAGTGCACATCATCTGAACAATATAAGCCTGTGAACAAGACAAAACATGTACCAAGCTAAATAAAAGCAGCTTTAAAAAAGAACGTTTTTTAAAGTTTTTCAAAATCATGCATTTTACTGGTACGCTCAACACCTTCAAGCAAATTGTTCCAACTTATTGCAGCGCATCTATCAAATCGTCTATTTCGTAGGTGGAGGGTCTAACTCTGGGTACAACCAGTAGAGATTTGAAATAAAAGCGAAGGGATCTAGACGACTGACGCTTGTGATGCTGATCCCTAATGTAGACTGGGTGAATCATTATTTTTTTTTCGAAGTTACCTCGACTCTTTGACGAAGAGTCGCAGAGGGAAAATCAAACGTTACTCCCAAGGAGTTCTGCTCCCCCAAAGGCACTATGTCATCAAAACTTAATATGATCAAAACTCTTAACTTGAGACATTTTAGAGAAACAAGGTAGAGGCGTGCCATACCTGTTCTCTAATTTTGTTCGTAATCCTCATGTACCAGTCCAGCCTCTCCAGTCACCATGTGGTTCCTGAAAAGAGATAGCTATGACCTAAATTAGCATAAGGATGTTACGGTACCTTAAGCAGAAACTACACGTAGATCGACGCGCAGCCATATATACACTTAGGAAACATTATCCTAGACAGGCTGTCAATATATAAGGCAACAATAAATAATTATAAGCCAGCACTGCCAGTAATTAGTAGGCATGCACACAATGAAATGACAATGGCAGTGGGAGTTGCGCTGCGTGTTAAGTCGATATGCGACAGATAATAGCCTACAGCAGCAATTACTAAAGTCTGGTGAAAGACGCTACCAGAAATGTTGCCAATAGTAATTAACAGTCAAATATGTTGACGGAGTCGTTGTATCAGGCGATCTGTGCGCCGCCAGGCTCGGTCTACGTCTAGGTGTAAGCTTATAACAGCTAGTTTCTGAAGTGATAAAGTGCCCAAAATTGGGTTGGCTATACTGAGCCAAAATATCCACGCGTGATACTAAAGAAGTTATTACCGTGCATCTAACTACTAAAGTGAGCGCGGGTTTAGCATTTGAGAAGGCACATTGAAATAACTACATAAGGAATATAGGTAAATGGTGAATTAATAAATGTAGGCTAAGTACAGTACAGTCAAGATTCTGTACCTGTAATATCCTCTTTGCTGGCACTGTAGAAATATAGTATGGCAGGTCTGTAGGTCCTTTCTGGGTGTAGTCCAGAACTGCAATGGTGAGCTTGCAGCTTGTACTATACTGGACACACTGCTCACTAGTACATGTGGCAGGAGGACCTAATTAGCATTCCTACAGGTGCTGCATCCTATCCACACTTGGGCATAACTTCTATTGTTATAGTGGCTAGAAGTTCCTATTGTGTGTGGAAGCTATTAAGTGGAATGCAGTGGGGGAGTGAATTACAAATGAGGTCACTACAACCTCTAAGTCAAGCGTGGCACAGGCCTAGACTGGCTAAAAGAACACTTACTACACAGTATCTTAACCAAAAAGCCATTAAGGGGTCATAAAAGGGGTCGATCAAAACGTTTAACGCAAGCAAGTTCAAATGTATTTATTTTAATGACTGACACATTAGGAGTATCATAATTGGAAAATTTTTACATAATGAAGAAATTTTGCCGAAATAAATATTACAAATTATATTCATATATCGGTTTTGAAAAAATTCAAGCAAGGTTATAATTATTCTACTAGTTCCTGATAAAAATCAAAGACAAGAAATACATTTTGCAAATGTGCAACCAAGACTATAAAGAGTATCCTTAATGTCCCTAATATTGCGCACCCAGTAGATCCGAAGCCTAACACAAATCAATCCATATCACCGTGAAAACGACAAATCTTAGGCATTGGACTATCGGAGAAGAAGCCTAACAAAATTTTCTTTCAAATGAACCCATTTAAGGCTAGTTTTCCTCTGAATATCGTTCAGAAGACCTAAATGTATTACCTCAATTTCTTCTG
>WURT03001862.1:0-16990 GCA_009936505.3 Holothuria glaberrima
ATGCTATGAACTGGATAACTGCGGTCAACATTGAAAGGGGGAGCGGGGGTGTCCCAACGAGTTTTGTCCAAGATTGTAGCTGGGTACACATTGCAGACTTTCCAGTAGACTCAGTGTAAAAAGTAGGACAAGGGTAGGACTTCTGCAGGCTGGCATCCACCACTTTTCACCCATATTGACAGCATCATGTTGACTCATGCAATTTTACACATTTCATTTGAGTAAAAATGTTGGAAGAAGAGAACAAGTAGGATAAAGCAAGATTTCTAAGAAAAAAGTAGAAGCCACTGCAAGGTTCAATAAGTACCTAAGTAGGATGAGTAGGAGTCAGTTGAAAGTCTGATATTACAACTGGGTGACCACCAGGTCAACTAGCTTCAGTCTAACCCTAACTGCTGGAAAAACTATGGGATTACGGGTCCATGCACATCTTGTTTTAATGATACTTTACCATTGTGAAGGCAAATTCAACACAATTGGACCAAGATTTCAAACCAGAATATGTGTGAAAAAGAAAATTACAAACTGAGCCATAAGCTATCCAATCAACACACCTTGCTAAACTTCTATGAATTAAAATCTATATAAGAGTTTGATGGGACTCATGGCATGATGGCAAGATGCTGTCATGCTCAAGAAGTTTGTTGATGCCCTTCTCAAACTTTCACTATCTCAATGGAAAACACCTGCAGAACAAAACCATTTACATTTTGCTCAAATGTCCCCAGTCCTTAAAACAACAGGTCTAATGACAAATAGTTTTGTCATGCCTTTTCCAGACTCACATGGATTTTAAAGCCTTAAATTTTTGATGATTTTTAAAGATTACAAAGTAAATGAGATGCTTGCCACCAACATCTTAAATACAGTACCCACTCTCTGAATGTGATAACAGTCTACAAATCATACAATCTAATTTTACACAATTGTCTGCTAAATCGTGCAAACGTTTGCTTGGTTTCCTACTTTGGTACACTGTTTTGCATTTGTAAGATGGCTATGTTCTACTATTTACAGAAGAGAAACATACATGCAGAAGCAAGGCATTTCTCAGTAATGTTTCAGAGACTGCTTCATCCCTTACAAATTACTTCAAAAATATCACAAATCAATTTAGTCTTGCAACTTTCTTACCCAACAGAAGGTCTTTAAAATTTTGCATTACTTTTGTAGTAGTTAAAGAAACATTTTCCAGTTACCTAAACTTACCTTCACTTCCAGTCGGACTTCCTTAGGGTTACTTGCAATCACCATGAATTCAACTAGTTTCTTGATTTTTTCCCTCACATCACTGGCAAGGAGTAAAAAACATGACTGGCTCAGTTCGATGGCCCTGGATGTTTTGCCATTACCAAGAGCTCCAAGAATGGCAGATGCAATGTCAAGCATCTGTGATGGTAGCAATGATTCTGCCTCTGCTGAATAAAGTTCACTGATATACTTGTACAAGTAGACCTTGTAAGCGACATCTGGAGAGTCATATTCCTGCGCTTTAGCATGACAGTGGCTAAGGATGGATATTACCTCTGATTGGTTCTCCAAACATCTAATGGCAGCTTTAATCCAAGGATCACTGGGGAAATGGTGTAAATTGAAATAAGATAATTGTGGTGGAATTAATTAAATTTCAACACTATTCAAGACTGAAATTGAGATTTGAGCAAGAAAAGTAAGGAAAATTAAAAAAAAAAGAAAGAAGAAATAGGAAAGAAATAAACTTGTCAAGCAAAGGGCATAAGAAGTTGACAGGTTTAAGACATTGATGCAAACCATAGACACAGGGGTATCAATGATCCCTCATATAAACTGTCTTCATATGAATTGTGTAATGAAACCTTGGACTAAGTCCGGATGATTAAAAGTTAAGACATGAAGGATTTTAAAGGAAAAGAAATGATACAAACTAAGCCGGATACTAAATGTCCAACTATGTAAGCCATAATTGTCTATTCCTTTGAAGTTTAATTGCACCTCAAAAATCACTTACTTTATTACTTCAACTGACATATCATACTTTCTACATTGTTTTGAATTGCAATAATAAAGTCAGTTACATTCTCAACCAAGTTAAATCTTTCTGGTTGGGGTATGAAAGGTCTGAATATTTATTAAGTTGCTATGACATGATTGGCCTTATATCAGCCTGGCAATCAAACCATCTTTATTACCATTTCCTAGTCAACTGAATAAATGAGGTTGGAACTGCGACCAGAAATGTCTAGCTTTGGACATAAAAATACCATGAATCCATAACAAAGCTGAAATAAGTTTGTTTAATGGACAAGGGTCACTTTGAGCCAACAGGATGCTTCTTTTGTATCAAAGATGTATATGATTTACTGGTTTCTCATCACGTTTTTGTTTTTGTTCAATACCCAATGGTTGTTACTTATCCAAGAGTCTGCCAATGCTTAAACAAGATTTAAGCCCACTAAAGTCAATAAAATATGATCACTCTCATGACCTCTTCATGACAAAATTATGAAAAATGTAGAACCAAAGCCTTTAGCTTGAGTATAAGATTTTGGGATAAACATGTAACTTGGGCATACATTTTTAGAAAGTTACCATGGTCTTCACAAAATTCCATCACTTTCAATAGTTTCTGCCATGTTTTACTCATTTCCACTACTTAAATCATAAAACTCTCTTTTTTCTCATCCTAATTTCTATTAGTCCCAACATGTCTTTATTTCCCTGTATTCTGTCCATCTTACCTTCTCACAAATCTTTCTAGATGTAGGTGGCAAATGACAGCTTGCTTCCACAAATAACAGCTAACAACAGACTTTACACAGTCACTAATTGTGATTAATAACTAAATCATTGCAAAATATAAAGATCAAACTTTTAATGGTTTTGCTACTCCTTCAAAGTATTACTTGTACCAGTGATCCATACCTGTCTAAGCTACTTCCTTGTCTGTCTTCTCTGATAAAACTGTTAGCAATCACTGATGAATTCTCTTTCAAACTATCACTCAAGTGCTGGTCATACTGACAAAGAGACGCACAGCTCAGAATATTTTCAAGGAGAGGTATTTCCATCAGAAAGAGCAATCTTTGAACTATGACCTCTCTCCAAATCTCATTCTTCTCTGAAGTTGGAGAAAAGGAGAAACCACATAACATCAAAAGAAAAGCGAATGAATTTTAAACTTTTTGCCTTACAAGTATGAAAATGTTCCACTGTCTCGGACTACTAGCAGCTACTGATTAAAACAATGTGTCAATAGTTAACCTACTACAGTGAGAGTGTGTCATGCATCTTGTAATTTACTATAGCCTCTTCACATTGGGTGCCAGCAGATGAATGATTGAGAATCAGATTACTTTCTCAACAACCTTCGCTATGACAAAGTAACGTTTTGTTTCTGTTGTGAAATGGACCCTACACACTTAGAGGCTAATGCCTAGAGATGAACAAGAGAATGGTGTGTACTTTTTATACTTGGCGCTATATTTTACACGAGGGGAAGAAGCCTTCTATTTTTGGTGAAGGTCAAACATTAAAAACCCTATTAACACAAAATCTCAAGTTACAGAGCATGAGTACCATTACATGTGGCACACAGCACTATAGTTAGCAGAGGTACCCCTTTGTGTTTGGTAGAGGTCAAAGTTTATGAGGTCACAAGAGGTGAAACTATAATGTGAACCTTGTGAACTGCTTATACACATGATACCTCAAGAAGCATTTAACTGTGTTGGGATTTCAAAGTGAGATGTTGATGCCCCTTATAAAATACAAGAATGCAACTGTGTTTGGTGGAGGTTAAAGGTCATTTGAGGTCACCAAAGCTTACAGTGTGAAAACACAAAATGTTACCAGGTGCCCCATATTGTGTACATACAGTAAAGTAAACTTTGTAAGACTGTTTTTAGTGGGGTCCAAGGAAGTTTGAGGTTACCAAAGGTTAAACTGTGAAAAAATTTTACAGCTAGGGATAACTTGAGAAGGGTAACTTTAAAAGGCATTCCTACAAAAGGGTAACCTAGAGGGATCTCCTACTAAACACATGGACACCCATACTGTTAACAAAAAACCTGTCATTGCTGATGAAAGCCAAAGATTATTTACATTAAGTTCCTGTCGGTGAGAAATCACAGTACAAAAGTTCTAGTCAAAACTCTAAAGTTTTATCCCAAAAGGCCCAAATTAGGATATTTTAAGTGTAATTAGTGCAAATATATACTGTAACTTGGAGGAAATTAACAAAACAGTTGCTAAAATGGAATTCACTAGTGGCTGTTTAGTGCAGAAATTTACATTGGTAAACTCCACTTGAGGCCCAGGGGTCAGTTTTTATCCTCCAAGGGTTTAACCTAAATTACCCAGGTATACTTTAGGCATTGACTGTCAGACTGTTTATTGAGAGTACAGTCACAATGGCAAATCTTACCTTCCACAGATAATATTCCCTCACGACTTGTTGACTCTTTCTTTGGTATTTTTGATCTCCTAAATGAACTAAATATCCTTGATGACCGCCTGTGAAACTGTGGTGATTCCCACTTTGTTATTTCAGTTGACAGGATGCCTTCTAAGACTTCTGGATTCGGCAGATGAGGGATAGGATTCTCAATAATCTCACTCTGGTCAGCTTCCTTTGTCAGCGATCTTTAAAGATAGGGAACCATAAGTTACTTTGTTTAATTGTTTATAAGATGTATGGCTTCTGTCTATCACTACAAATGCCATATTAATTTGAACTTGGGAGTATTGTACCAACAGCGAGTCAACAAGCTAAAATGCAAACTTACTTTTAAGCTGATTAACTTTGACAAAAGTCTGCGGAGTCATTTCAAGAGGGCAGAGAGAACAGTACAGTATGTTGGTAATTAGTTGTAAACAGGCATAAACATGGACCATTAACACAAAAATGGGTGCACATCACTACATACATATCAATTCTGCATTTTGTTTATCCTTAACACAATTAAGTCCTAATGTTATGCGTGCTGTAAACATTCCAAAAATAATCCACAACATTACTATTCCTGCATAAGTTGCATACTGGTATCACTTCATCAGGTTCTGTTCTGTCTTTGTTGTGCTAACCTGTGAACTGCTCTCTTGCAGAGTTGGGTTGATATAAACTGACATTTTTGTAGACTCTACCAAACCTGATCAGAGATTTATCCCCCACCCCCCCCCCCCCCCCCAACTGTAAAAAGATCTCTAATTGTGATGGTGCACCATAGAAATGTTAACTCCCTTCACTGTCCTGCTAACTAACACTGAACACATCTCTTTAATGTACAAACTTATACCTCAAAATTTGTTTCATATGCTACGAATATGGAAGAAGCAAAAGACAAAGCTCCTTTCAAAACCACTTACACCGATCAGTCCCAAGGTCACTGAGAGATACACAATAAGGAGAGCAGTGTTATCTCACTCTCCCCTACTGCGACCACACCTTACAAACTGTGTGCTGACTATTAATTTCCAATACGGATGTTTTAATTGGCTTCAAAGACAGACAAACTAAAGCATTTGAATACTAATCTGTCACACAATTTGACAGACTCATAAGTCTCTGGCAGACATGTAAATCTCAAGACAGGCACAAATTTGAAGTGAAGGACAAATTCAGATGGTGTTTACAAAGGCAGAGCATGAGGGAAGCCTTAATTCGCCAAGAGAAATCTTTGTCAAGTCCAAAGTTGTGGTTCATGAGCCATTTTCTGGCGAGACTAATATTCACTTCAACAGTTTTACATACCCCAGTTCGAGTTTCATTGACTTCCCCTTCCCAAAGCTTTTTCTTTTCTTCAGTCTTTGGAATGGTCGAGGACTTTCAGTTGATACTCTGTAAAACAGAAGAAATTAATTTAGGTGTACATTTATGATTTGGATTTCATTACTCCAGTTATGCAATATACTGTACAGCACTGCTTAACCCTTTCGCAGCCAGCCTCAATTTTCCTATTGTGCCCTTTTCAGTCAGCCAGCTGAACACTGTTCTTGACAATATTTGCAATGTAACCTAAATTTTTACCTTAACTGAATTCGAAGTTGGTCTGAACATGAAAATTGTAGAATGTACATGCCTCTACCAGTTACCGTTGTTTAAAATGCAATTTGGTAAAATAAATTCAAAATGGCCACCGATTGCCTAACTTCACAGAACTGGTCCCTGTACTGATGTATGATCTTCATCTACTCCGAGATCGCAAATTTTGCAATGTAAAAGTATCCAGACAATTGACTGAGACCCAATTACGATCCAGAATGTTCAAGGACAATTAATTTGACCATCTTTTTTCTTCGGGGCCACCTTCAGAACTTCCTACACTGATTAAAATATACGCATTGCTTACATATCGAAACATTGCGATCATAAACCTCGCAAACGCGTTATAGTTTGTGGGCGCATGGTGTATTTTTCGTGTTTTCGCTTTATGTAGTATTCGGAGTTGTTTTTTTAAGGTCTGGCTAAACTGGATTTGTGATGTTCATACTATTACACACCCAGTGAATACTTTTTTGATGGGGCACACTCCTTACTTTCATCGTAAATCATCAGTTTATGAGATTGATGTCTATGAGCAAAAAGCATTTTTTATCCCAAATTTACATAATTTAGAGGATTAAAACTTGGAGCCACAGATATATTTACATGGCTAAAGGCTTTTCTGGGAGCTGAGTGTCATAGGTAGCAGGAGGAGAAAATTGATTTTATTTGGATCTATAGTTTTATCGTAAACCATGTGAGTGTGGGCATGAAATGGCGCATTATTTGGGGGAAATTCCCCAAATAATGACGTCACAAAATTTCAAAATCGTCAGATATTATGTATTTTGAATAAAAATCGGCTTTTCATAATTCGTTTTCAACCAGACATCTTATTTCGAAGCAAAACCAATTAAGCTTACTTTAATTGGAACAATTTAGAAATTTTAGTATAAAATGAGCAAATGATCGTTTTGTGTACAGAATGTTATTTTTATATTATTTTATATTTTATAATTGATATGATTCTGGCTTATCCAAGGAGGCTGCCATTTTGTTTGCTCTGTATATTATTACTTGTTCAAGTTATGAAAAAAATTCCAATAGCGCCATCCACACAAATTATACGTAGAAGCTATTCAGAAGGTCACACCGACTTCTGGGGGTATTCTTATACCGTGTTTGGTCCTTTATATGCGTGGTAGGTTAGATACGTAATAGTACGTAAGTGGCTGTGAACGGTACATTAACTTGATACGTACTATTACGTATCTGGCTGCAAAAGGGTTAATAAGCCACTTCACAGTTAAGATTGCACAAGGAATTGCAAAGGAAAGTAAACCACACTCGGCATACATGGTATGGAAAATACTTGTACGTAATTTGTCACAAGAATGTAACGTTATAAGCATTTTTTACTGGGCCAAACAGATGGTGGATATACAGTAAAGACACAAAACCATAAGTAAGAACCATCTGTATACAGTAATTCTGTTTGGTCTGAATGGTATGATTTGAATATCTTTTAATTAAATTCAACTTTTTTGGCCTGAAATTGTGGAAAGGCTTAATCTTTCAAAGCAGTATGTCTCCATGAACCTTGCAAATGACATAAAACTCAAACTCCCCCAAGTTCCCTTTTTATCAGAATAGATTCATACCACATTCAATAAACACATAAAATTAAGTGCCACCCAGCAATAACTGTTGGCTCTTGTATTCAGACTTCAGTGGTCTTCTTTTGGCACGACTACAGTGAAAAGAATGTCTGTGCCCACGGAAAGAGCATTTCTTAACTTCACCCATAACAGCTTGTGCTAGGATTCCAACAAGATAACAGGAGGGCATATGCAATTTGCATACCTGTAATCTCAGCCTTTAACCAACCAGCCACTGGGGATTTTGAGCCATACTAGGCCTACAGTAGTTCCTGGTGGATTAGATATGCAAACCAGGTACGTAAACAAACATTCTCTAACCCTAGGTCATGTCCCTGTGAGATTTCTGCACTATCTACTAAATGTTTTAAGCACTAGCCTAAATGAATGAACCAATAATATACAACCAAAACCAAACATAATACACCCCCATCTCCCCCCCCCCCCATTGTCCATCCCAATGAGCAGTCCTCCTGATTTGATGTTACAACACTGCATTGTGTCTTGACTAATTATAGTGGTGCAGCTCCAAGTATTGTTGGGCATATCAAACATACTACTGTATGTTAGTTGAATTGATATAGACCTTACGGTAATTTGTTTAAGTATTATGTGAACAAAACTGGTAGATACTTCAAAAGTACAGTAGTTGAAATCTCTGTAATTATGTAAATTCATTTGCTTGTAAATTTGCAGCCGCAGACATTACCACCAGTACTGCCCACAGTAGCTACAACCTTACTGACACTTGGTAATGTTTGGTACGTAGTAACATTTTTACACCCTCAGAAAATTTGTCTTGAGAGGAAGATTCAAGATTTATCATAAGGAATGTGTGCCTGGGTAGATGGGGGAGGCAGAGCAGAGTTGAGCGGGTGAGGTGGGGATAGGGACGGGTATATATACAGCCTTAAAACAAAATTCTAGTTGTTTATGGCAAAATACTTGCCCAAAGAGGGCCCAAATCTCACAAGCTTACAGGCCTTGGATCTGCTGCTCATCTTTCATAAAATGCTTGGTTTTGCTTTTTGAGCAAACTCTGATAAAAATTATTGGCTTTTATTACACCTTAGAAAATAATCTGTCATACTGTTCTGATATGCACCCTTGAAACTTACCTATAACGTCCCTTTGACTTGCACTGACATCCAGAGGGAGGGTAATTACTTCTGCTTATTTGATCTGAGAACCTGAGGTCATTAAAAATCAAATCAAAACTGAGGTAATGAAAGCTCCTTAAATGTAATCTGCCCTTCAAACAAATGCTCTACATTTGGATATTTGCATCCCTGGATGCACATTTTGTACAGAAATCTGAAAATGAAATTCTACCACTTTTCCATTACAAATTCTTCCACTGCGATTTACATATGGAAGAGTACACTGACTTTAGTCATCATTCAGAAAATAATGGTAGAAAGTACATCATCATAAACAAACAGCATCCACCCCTCTTACAGCTACAGTATCGGATTCCAACAGCTGCATTATTAGGATATCATTAACAGCAAATAAATCAATAATCTGGGCATGTTTTGACACACATGAATGCAAACTGGAATATTATGTGTGTTTCAACACTTAAATTCATTAAATGATTCACTTCTAAAAATATCTATTTAACAAGAAATTATTTCATGACTTTTCCTTGGTAATTAAAGGGAAATCAGGGTTTCCCTCAAAGGGATAAGGGAAGGGATTTTCCCACAACTTTCCAGCAGAATTGGGTAAAATCTCCCCCTTTTCCCCTTTTCATTTCCATAAAAATATAAATATCAATATTTTGGTTTCTAACTTAAGGAGAGGATACAAATACTTTAACAGCTATGTTTGAACATTTGAACTTACATAAATAAATAAACAGCCTTAAAAACCCTTCAAACTGCAATTTAAAGGAGCTTTGAAGCAAGCTTTTGTCCCCCTCAACCCACATGTAACTTTGGCCAAGGACAGCATCAACTTGGAAACAAAGTTTAGCAGTAATAACTTATCTTCCCTCCTCCCTTGTGAGTTTCTGGCAGAATCCCTGGAAATATTGAGTTGAAAATGCACCAATATGGAATACAAAGAAAACACTTTATTGTAAATCATTATTAAACCATTCAGTTTCACCAGTAAACTACAGCAATAGCTTATTATGAAAAACAAGAGTAACAGATTTGCATCATTTGAATATATTGAAAGAATTTGGGGTGAATAAACTATTTTTGTGCAACAAATAATTGAATTTGTTCATGTGAGGGTATTATTTCTTGAAAAGAAAGCTACCGTACACTACATCCTTATTTTGAACTGTGTATCATTCTCTATCTATTAATATTGGTTTAAAAAATATGAAAATTTTCTGTAAAACAAATGAAAAATTTCCCTTTAACTCCATGATTTTCTATGACTCTGAACCCTGTAAAAGTTATGGTCTGTAGTATAATTTACAGTTCTACTGTTAGGGACAGATTCTGGACAAGTGAAAAAGTCCCTTTTTTGTCTCTTTCTCACATTGATGAACAATGGTTTGTTTTCTTGCCTTCCATTGCATTAATTTGACCTTAGGATGTAAGGTGTGTGATTTGACCTGAAGCACAAACCTTACATTATGGGACCTTGGACCAGGCATGAGTTCAAACCACATTTGGCAAAGCACTGCCATGATTACTGTATGTGCTATAACTCAATGATCATACCGTAAAATTGCCTGGCACCCGCTCAATATAACCCTTGCTAAAGAGTACTGCACCATCAGTAAGTGTAGTTGGTAAAGTTCCTAGTATGGACTATTCAAATATTCACATTGTGAAAGTACTGTATCATATTATGAAAGATGACAACACTGAATGTAAATCTGAATAACCCCACTGATGTCACACGACATCATTCTAGATGGCAAACAATGAAGCACACTGTATGCAGGATGTAGATTTCCCACTCACAGGTGGTAGACTTGCACCCATATCTGACCAGTACACAAATCAGCTGTCTGCGTAATTTGTTTTGGTGTAACATGAAATGCCACACGCTTATCTCTGGGAGGACTTGCTTTCTGCTCTGTGACATCACATGCATAAGACTGACAGGGAACAGCACACAGATTATGTGAGGAGACAAGATCAGAACTGAGAACTGTAATTCATTTTGAGTAGAAAATGTGGAACTTTAACTGCTGGCAATCTCAAAACCACAACTGAATTAAATGCAAATTTCACCAGAATGCTTGGATCACTGGGAATTGCTCTTTTGCAAACCAAAATAATTATATTTAGCAAAATACTTCTTTTCATCACAAAAGGGCAGCATTTATAGAAAAAAATTAACAAGAAAAGGAAAAAAGAAAAAAAAAATATGGATGGCATATTTACCTGTAATAATGTGAAGTACTATCTTCGAAAAAGCCTTTGCTCTGTGGACTATGGTTCTCTGCATCAATTAAAATGTTACTTTCTAAAAAGTGCTGTAAGAAAATGACAATGAAAGTTACAAACAAACTCACTGCAAGTCAGTGTTGAAATTAAAACTACAATGAATACATTTCACTACTCTGGGATCTACTGTAGGCCAACAAGTTTCAATATGTTATAAAATATCTGTCATGTATATTTTCATAATTTATTAGGCCTACAGAGTGATTTTACTGTAGATACCCTTACAGGGCTAATCACCTCATACAAAACAGTTCAAACTATCCTACAAGCATACCCATACCCCCTTCTCTACATTAGACAAGAAAGAATATCCCTCCTCTGAACCCTAAGACAAAACAGCAGTAGCCTGTACTGAGTTAAATTGCTCGAGGCCATATTCTGTAGAGTGCTAACGCCAAGCAACTTCATCTAATATTTAATTGGGATCTACAGTTCAGTAAACCCTTTACCAAATGAAGTGATGCTAAGGTGTGATGACCAAATGTGCAAAGAGACACCTGTGGGTTCCTAAATATGTTTGGGGCTAATATAGGACAGTCCTCTAGAGATGCCAGTATGTGACAGAATGATCATATTGTATAAATGTTTCTACTTGCCACATACTGTACCAGATAAAAAAGGTGCCGTAGCTAAATGTCTAGCTAAGGTGGAAGTCTTGCAAAATGGTCATTGATAGATTTTAACGGGAATTCAGTTACAAATAGTCTACTGATGTCAGGCCTGATTATTTGGACAACACACCATAACAATAAAAATAATAACAAAACTGAGGTGGTGAGAATGAAGAGAAATCAGAAGTACTGTAAGTTATAAAAATTTCCCAGTCTGGTCTCTTACTATACCATGGCTATATCACAGTACTTGGTGCTAAAAGAGATAGAAAAACAGGGACCCCAAATATTTTGAAGGTGTGTGGACAACACTGTACATGTAACCAAAACAGCTGCTTAACTCAACAACCATAGATTAAGATCTGATGAAAAAAAGTGTGTTAAAATTACTTGAATATCTTTTATCATTTTCAAGGTTAATAAACTTCTTTAAAGGTTGACCATTTCTGGGATTTCTCATATTTGCTACATGCAAAAATTTTGATGTGGACTTTTGCACAGGGTCTGTATTTCTCTGTTCGTCCTTTAAATAAGTTTTTCCTAATTACTTATCGGTGTTACATGCAAACATTTTCTAAGTAGATAACAGTTTAACTTCCTTCTGTACTTCAAAAATAAATCCCTCAGGGTATGCCAACAATACAACTGTCCTGAGAATAAAGGTTACACAAACAAAGGATAAATTAAACATGTACCTCATTAGTCCCTTTTCCAACTTCAGTGTCACAAATTTTCATGTGTAGCTCATGTTTATTCATGTTGTAAAGGCAAAAACAGTAACTGTCCTCTAAATTGCCAATATTTTCAAGGATTTTGATGGGAATTGCAACCATTCTTAACGTTTGTAATACTTTTCAAACCAAAATGACGAAATAGGCAGACCTATATCACATTTACATGTCCACAGACCTTCAAGCATGGCTGATATTCAGTAAAGAAACATGGCACTGATATTTTATAGTTTGAATGCTCTCAAGTTTTTAAGCAGAACATTCATGTGTTCCATAGACCCTGGTCACAGTGCAGAGTATTGTACAGTATATCTCTTAGTACTGTACCTTGCATAACTTTGTGACTTTCTCCCGTGTAATATTCTGATGAACACTCTCTGCCTGGACTAGATACTCTAAAATGATATCCACTGCATCAGAACCAACAAAACAGTTTTCATAGCTTCTGATAAGATGTTTACGAGTCCTGACATCAACATGCTCCTTCAGATGTATAATAACATTGTTCCACACTTTTGTAGCTTTGAATGGGCCTGTTTAAAAAAAAAGTAAAAGAAAAAAGAAAAATAAAAAATGATCACTCATCATACAGGATGCAGAAATTTTACGCATATTGTGTTTCATTTCCCTGGATTTGATTTAATTTCATATGTATAAAGTGGAAATGCATCATTGCAAAAAATTTACCAAGTTGCGGTTTTGACTTACGGTAGGCCTACAGTGCTAGTAGTTGGCAGTTGCAGTACAAAATGTATTGCAAATACTGTAGGTTTAATGTGGATGTACCCTGACTTGACTGACTCAGCAGTCATCACACTGTCATGCCATGAGGTACTGTACCCTTGACTACTCTGAAGATTCTGAATTTTGCACCACTTTTTGAGTGCCCATACAAATCACATGACAGAGTTAAGTTTAAGGGGTAGCCTAGCAAGTAGAAGTGATAGAGTTTGAGATATTGATGCAAACTTTTCACCTTGGAAGATAATCCTATAGTAGTGGTACAGTACCTTGCATGCCAGTGCATATTGAGTTTGAAATCTGAATTCAAGGAAATCTGACAAAATTACAGAAATTTTGGGGTTCATTTCGGGAAACTGGATTTTGAAATTTGGAAGCAATGGCACTACCATGAGTTATTTGGACAAACTGGCTACTGTTCGTCAATGAATGATGAAGTGACTTCTGTAAGGTTATGTCCCTGAACACACCTGTGGCAATACATTACCAGAGAGCACACCTGTGACAATGCAATTACCATACTGCAGATGTTCATCTATCATTTTCTTGTATTATTATGTAAATGTATATAAACAACCTTTTCCCTGCATATTTATGTAACCAATTAAGCAACTTCAATGAAACAAATGAATGTTCCACTAGACAATGTGCAAAAAGCTTACTCAGACTTCCAAATTGCGGCACTGAAATATATAAAAATCTTGAACTGTACAGCTCCCAAAATGTAAAACAAGTTAACCAATGAAGCCAGGCAATGCAAATCTGTGAATTCATTTAAATATATATCATTTAAAATGCACCAACCTATCAGATTCAACTAGTATCATGTGACTTTTGTCCTCACTTTTGTGATTTAGTTTCTCTTATTCAGGGTACTGTTGGACATGTCTATCATTCTTATTAATTTTGAGTTGCTTTAAACTTCTTTTATTCAGTAATGTTTTATTGGAGTAGTTATTTTTAGTTTCATCTGATGTCTTTAATGTTGTTTTATCACTTTTATGCTTGTTCACCTTTTATGATGTTGAGCATTTCTGTATGTTTATGCTACAGTATCTTTGATGTTTATTTATACTGTACTTTACTTGTACAACAGGACCCTGTCAGGGTTCGAATTAGAAAATAAAAGATACTTGCACAACTAAGATGTATTCTTGAAAAAGGGCTAAAAAACAGAAAAATGTGCATGTACAGGCAAAATGTTACATGCACAGAGCCAATCTTACATGGATACGTGCATGTAAAACCCTTCTATTTCTAACACTGCATGGGCCCTGTGAAAGAACAGCTTCTCTACTGAACAGGCTATCCGGGGTAAAGATTAGAAATATATAAATAAATGGGTGGGTGGCTTTACACTTAGGTAGGTACAGTACAGTATGTATATACGGTAAAGTAGGATAAGAACTCTATTGCAGAGTTAGTCCTCAAAATTAAAGGACTCTGTATGGTCATTCCCTATACTGCAGCCCACTATACCCGCTCCAAATGCACTAATCATTTGAATCACACACCTCACTACCCCGGGACATGGTCAGTCATTGTCCACAACAGTGTTGACAAAATATGTACAATGACTCACATCTCAGTCACAAAATTTAAGCACAATTCACATTTTTGACTGACATGTGGATCACCATCATTGACTGAAAAAATGAGAATGACAATTGGTATCCCTGTACAGTGTACTGTAACAATTGACTCACAATAATCCACTCCATGGCCAAGTGGTTAGAGCATCCGACTTGCAGCCAAAAGGTCTAGGGTTCGAATCCTGGCCGGATCATACCAAGGACTTTAAAAATGCAACATACTGCCATTGTGCTTAGTGCTCTGCATAAGCAATGGAAAACAAGCCAGTGAGCCACAACTGGAAAAACTGGCTACAGTATGTCAGGTAGCTACGTCATTACAAGGGGCCAAACTATCCAATGAGAAAACCAGATTTGGAAAGGGGTAATTCCCTTTAATGTACTGTAACATCTTCATCTTTGATGGTAGGCCATGACTTTGTGAATTGGAGATTTTTGCCGAGGAATGTTCCCTTTTCTGAAGACAATTTTGGTGCAAATGAATCATCATACTGCTCAACTGATACTGTAGAAAAACATGTTTTAAACATTTGTGTGTATTAAAAAGAGGTAAAGAAAGGAACAAGGCATAAAAATTGTGATTCAGTTAGGCTAGGCTTGGCAAGTTGGTGCCGATTGCCTAAGAAGTGTCCTACTTTCTTATCTTTATATAGGCCCTATAGGCTAGTACAGTGTAGGCCTATTTACTATATAATGCTAGGACTGCCTGTGGTTAGAGTCTAGACCTAGGCTAGGCTACTGTTAATTTATGAAGTTGATGATTTAATTTCAAATTAGGCTAGGCCTATGCTAGGCTATCTGATCTTTTAAGCTGATTTAGGCCAGGGGAACAAAAAACACAATTGTTCTCAACACCAGTGAGTGACTAGAAGGAGAAAATTGTATGGTCACATTCAGTGACTAGGCCTAGCTATTCTGCTAGATACATAGGCTCGGGCATAACTGCCATAAGGTGGGCACTATACAGGGCCAACGTGAAGGCTAATTGGCAATGTGTAATGTTACACCCTGCAGTCTGTAGGCCAACTTTTAGACTGTGCATACACTGTAGCACTAACGTTAGCACTGGCAGTGTACTGTGTAGGCTAGTATAGGCCTACTGTATGTGTACCAATAGCGTGAAACATATTAAAGTGTGTTCACCGATATCTTAATAACATTTGCGAGGTTATTTCAATGCTCTATGGCTTGTGTACTAGCGTAGACTAGGCCTAGGCCCATAGCCTACACAGTACACTGTCAGTGTAGTGCTACAGTGTACGCACAGCTCTAAAAGTTAGCCTACGCTACGACGCAAGCCATGCCTGGCTTGGCCCGGATGCTAAACGGTTATACTAAGAAAATTCTTTAAGATTTTATGAATAGACTGTAATACCCTTACCAGTGTTAATTTGATTGCATTTGTCACACTCTGTTTGCAACTCTTGAAGACTTATCAATGTCGCCATTTTAAAAATACCCACACAAATGTCGGAGTCTGCGCAGCTCACAGCTCAGTTGCCGTCAGATAGAGCATTTCCCGAATGGCGCCCTCTAAAAACAAAATCGTGACATTTTCCGGAAATTTGCAAGGAAACAAAAAAAATGTTTTAAAAGCGTTTTTACTATTTTTAGTGATTCAGATTTTCTAAATTTCATTATATTGTTCTGAAATTGGTTATCTCCCTAAGCAGCATTTTTCCTTACTTTTTTCTCTTGCATATTAATGTATATTGATATTGACTTGTACACTTCTAACAGAGGTGAGAAAAAGAACAGAACAGAAGAGCCAATTCATGGACTCCGACCTCTCGTGGTCCATTTCCATATGGAGTGGAATCAAGGGGAAGAAGGTGTGGACAGAACGTGGCTCAGTCACCTCTCCGAGGTTCAGCCAGTGCAGTGAAGGGGCAAATTTCTCGTTGAAAGCGGGAGAGAGAGAGAGAGAGGGGGACTGAACCACCCAACTCCGACGGATTCATGATATTTTCTGAAGTAATTTTGGACTTTGTCAGACAAAAATTCAAACTGAAATTTATTTTTGGGTGTTAGCAGGCGGATCCAGAATAAGATAGGATAATCTCAAGTGCAAGCAGTGGCGTAGCCAGACTTTTCAATCGGGGGGGGGGGAGGGGGAGAAAGGTATGACTGGTGGGGCAGACTTAGCTGATGCTATAGGACTATCTAAGCGGAGCGCGACCATTACTTGGCGCGGAGCGTACAAGGAAACTTTTGGCTTTACAAACCCCTCAGATGGCCGGAAACGGCACTTCCCGAGTGTTTTAAGCTGCATGTACCCAGCC
>WURT03001873.1:0-16990 GCA_009936505.3 Holothuria glaberrima
GGGGGGGCAAATGAGCTGAAGGGGGGGGGGGCTGTGCATGGGACTGGGGGCCATGGCCCCCTAGTATGTATGTTAAAAAGGCCCTGTCGACCTCCAAATCACTGTTGTAATCAATATGTAGTTAATAATTCTTCTATAAAGATTAATAAGAATATTATCAATTCAAAGGTCTTAATGGTAAAGCAAGCTTAGGTTGTAAAGGATTTCTTTGATGACAGCGGTAATAATTTAACCTACAGTGCATTCATTACGAAGTTTGATATTACACATGATTTCCCCTTCACCCTGTTCTATGGAATTTTAGCGGCAATTCCCAGAGAGTGGAAAGCCCATTTTGAACTCTCTGAAAACCTTTCTGAAAATGTTTTGCGTCTCACTAGTTTTACAACTAAAGGACGTCCTACTAAGTTTGTTTACAATTATTTGGTGAAATCCAAAATCTCAACCTCTCGTGCCCTATTAAGTGGGAAGAAATAAGTAATTTTTATGGTAACTGGCATAAGGGTGTTCCTGCTGCTGTATATTGCAGTCCGAGATACTCAAGTTCAGTACTTTCAACGCTTTATCCATAGAATTATTGGTTAGAAATTGAGCGGAAAAACCTCATCTAACTCTGACTCTAACTCCATAGAATTATCGGTACCAATTCTTTCTTATATAAAATAAAGGTAAAAGATTCACCATTGTGTACGTTTTGTAATTCTGAAAATGAGACCCTCGAGCACTTATGTTGGTCCTGTCGTGCAAGTCAATTGTTTTGGCAATGTATTTCTGTATACTCTGCCGCAGGAAGGACTTGAATATTACTTTAAAACATGTGACTTTTAGATTGTTGGAGAATATCAAGAGCCCCATAATTTTTTTAATATTGCATGCCAAGTATTTTCTATTTAACTGCAAATTAAATAATAAAGTTCCAGAATCGCAAACTTTCTGTTGTAAGTTCAGGTTTTCGTTAGATATAGAATACTAGTGATCTGCGAACTTTACGTTTTCAAGAAACTTTTAATACGGCAAACTGAAACTGAAGCTTCAGGTTCTACATATCTCATTGTCCAATTTTCATATATTGTGAAATTATGAAATACTCATTTGTAAGTAAATGCTCACTTAAAGTAGCTATTTTTGTCATCGCTTAAAAGACACTGTTATATCATATAGATTACAGAAAATTTTGTAAATTTAAAATAAAGGGTATTGTTGTGAATGATCATTGAAAACATGTTATGATGTATACTGTAAAATTTTGTAAATAATGAATCACAAACATCCTCATTTCTTGATTTTTGAAAACTTTGTGCATATATAAACTTTGTGTAGATATAGTACATAGATCTGCAAAAAAATTCCAAAATATTGAATGATTTCATGAAATGAAAGAAATAGATTCAATAAAAGAGATGAAGAAAAAATACCTTTTCAAGTAAAAAAAAGTCACAAAAACTTAGCCCCCCAGCTTGGTTTGGCCCCCGTGCTCTCCAAGTCTGGTTTCGGGCCTGGTTTTGACCCTGCAGTCTAAGACTGATCGAATATTTATTTTTCTAATGTTTAGACTAAAAGATCATTATAAAGGTTTGATTTGTCGTCGGATTGTACGTACAGTGCCCGTGGGGCTCAAGTTGCGGTCTAACTTTATCCAAGGAACCCAGGTTATGCAACAGTCCTTACTGATTTGGAAGTTTCATTGAAGAGATCGTCTGCATACAAATACCCGAGTATGTTGTAACTGGAAGTAAGTACCCTGTACTATGACAGTTTTCCATACTGTGAGCGGATGGAAAAACGTTTCGTTGATATGAAACCCGTACAGAGCCATATATTTATGGCTCTGAACCCGTAATCCTCAGGACGCCCTGAACCCTCTTTCACACAGTGATCGACTTGTATCGTTCGTCGTTTCTAGTGTGATAGTGCATTCACCCATAAGACGCCCTAACTTCTCATATTTGATTTCACTCAACAAATGCATTCATTCTTAGCCAACTTTGTCTACTTGTGTAAACTGTGTAATGATACCATACCTGTATGAATGAGTACGTTTTGTTTGTGTATGTTTGTATGGTCACCGAATTTGGGGCCGGCCGAGAGGTATTCCATCTTCTAACCAAAATAGAACTAATTGGAGCCCCTCTTTTTCCCATATCCCCATGGGGATGCCATTAGCATGTGAAAATTTTGGCAACTTTTTATGCCACTCTAATAAAAGTAACAAATTTCACCAACAATGGGCACGTATGTGAAATAAAACTGGGTAAATTATTGTTGATTACTGGGTTTACCCATAACTTTGAATACCGTAGAAGTAACCAGACCCTCATAAAAGACACTTATCACCAGATTATTGAGCAAACGTTACCTAAATTCAGTATTTTCACATACGTGCCCGACGTTGTTGAATTTTCCCAACTTTGTATATAGTTCACGTCATCTTAGTGGGGGGGGGGGGGGGGGGGGGGGGGGGGGGGGTTCAGTCCGATGGCTGAGAATTGTGTTTAGTAAGCTTTGTAGTAAGCAGATACCTTATGCCTGGTATTGGCGAAAACCAAAGGGATATGGGATACATCCCCTCCGCCAATTTCAGGAAATTTTCCCATTGACTTTCACTTTTCACACAGTAATTTTTGCCTCAATTAGCCCATTATCCCTACACTTTTTTGACACAAATCTCTCTCTTGATACTATGCCTGGACACTATGCCAGTGCATCTCAACCTTCTCTAGATTACATCCCTTGCTAGTTTACCCCCCCCCGCCCTCCTAGATGAACTGTCCCCCTTTTCCGTTCACAAATATTTCTACAAAACGTTGGTTACAATGAAAGCTTTTTCTCCCATCACTTTCTTTCACATTAATTTTAGTGTAAAGGAGAACAGTGTAATTCTCTCAATGCTCCTGTTTTATGTCAGAATTGGATCGAACATTTTACGTGCTTTGCGATGGTGCATGATGAAAGAAGGCCTGGAGGGGGTGGGGTCACTCCCCAGGGGGAAACTAAACACTTCCAGGTATCTGACAATTACGATTAGTATACAAAATTCACTACTATTACGAAATCGTATTTCATTACACAGTGCTATGACCTCTGCAATGTTAGAAAAGGCTTAAGTTAGTAATTTTACATATACACCTATGTCAAAATGGCCAAGACGGAACCGGTACTGTGCCCGAGTGGATAAAGTCGGTGGAATCTGATGCGATGAAGCTTTGCAACCGGGAGGTCCGGAATTCGATCCCCGGTAGGGTAAAAGTAAGGTTGGTTTTTCGTTCAAGACGAGAAATCTACGGTTTTCCCATCTGAACTAGCCCATGAAAAGAAACTTAATTTGATCTAAATTGTTGAGTTAGCTGTTACTCAACATGAATTTGTAATTCATGAGCCGTAGGCTTCCTCCACATTCGTGGTCGCTTAGCGTCGTAAAACAACTGCCCTTCAGGACCTGAATTATTAAAACGGAACGTTAGGATCCTCCCTCCAAAACATTAAATCAAGCCAGGGAGTTGAGTCCTAACAACTCCTCGATCAAGCAAAGTCAGATATGATTTTCTGGCATGTGAAATCAAGATAAGAACTCAAATAAGCATTTTACGGCATTGTACTGTAAATTATTCTGCAATGTCATGAGACCTCTCCGCGTTTGAGATAGAATATGAATATTAACAAGATACGAAAAACACGAGTCTGCTCATCTTATCGGATTCCAGCACTATTTATTCATTCCCACCAACCTTCCTTCTTTCTTCTCAAGTGATTCAAAAGCTATTTTTTCCCTGAGGTCCATTTGGACCCTCTGGCTGAGAGCATGGCCAAGTGGTTAGAGCATCCGACTTGCAGCCGGAAGGTCTAGGGTTCGAATCCTGGCCGGGTCATACCAAAGACTTTAAAAATGGAACCTACTGCCTCTGTACTGGCTGCACTCGTAATACGTCAAAAGAGGAGACTGAAATACATGTTTGACACCTGCTATGAAGGTAAGCTTTGCACGTAAATTCTCCTTAATTTTTAGTAGATATCATTAAAAGCAATACAGAGGTCATGGTAGTTAACGGTATGCCTATCGTTAAGCATGGATTCTGTTTCAAACGTGATCTGTCTTGTCATGACTATCCTGCTTAGAGCAAAGGTACCTTGCACACACCTCTCGATTCACAGTCCTCCCACTCGTTTGGGAAGGTAGTCCACGGCCAACTATGCAGGCTAGTTCATCACCTGCTGTTTTTCCATACACCTGTTGAATAATGCTTCAGAATTGATAATAATAAAACCTAGGCACGTATTGTTGTCGATTCTTGTAGTGTAGACAGAAAACGAGAACAATGCAACGGTACTAAATTTTGATTAAGACAGGGGGTAATCCGGGGGTTGAGAGGTGAACGGGTATACACAAAGGGCAAAGGGGGCATCCTGAATCACTGTGTGCCAGTTAAGGTGAAAACGTGTAGTGATTGATGTTGCTGCAAATTATATCGTATGTAACATATGCCTCCCGTGTGTACAACCTCTATACTGTAATCTCTAAAAAGCAAAAGAAAAATCGATAGGACATGACCCCCGTATGAACGAACTGATTGTTAGTTACGTTCAGATCCTCGTGAAAAACATGTGCTATCGATTTTGCGAGTGTATTAAAATGCAACCTTTGCATGACAAGTCCCAATAAAGGTAAATCTCTGAGGCAACGGCTAAACAATTGTGCAAGAAGGAGGTTGTTGCCGTTAATCGCGTGATGTTGTTACAATATAGTGGTGGGTTGATTATTGGTAAAGGCCTATCGTTATCGAATGACATCTGTTATTGTCGTCCTTCATCGTTATCTGACAAAAGACTACCTAACATGCCAACCGATACCACCCAATCGATACAGTGGCGGAGGAAGGGAATTCGGTCAGAGGGGGCGAGAATGGCCTGTAGGGGCGCTTCAAAGTAGGTAGTATGCCTCAATACGGTAAAAACCTAAAATGTGAGTCCTTCAAGGGGGCGACCGCCCCTCTGACTATATGGTAGCTATATGATATCGATTCAGCTCCTCCACTGAATCGATATCATTCACGGCCTATTCTTCATACACATGGTGACATCATTGCCCTATGTGTGACTTTAGGTTCTAAAATCTTATCTCATGCATGTAAACGACACCGAGTGGTGCCTTAAAATGCACAGTATCGTAGCCTATCTACTTCAATATTTTAAATGCATCATAATGCACGCGAAGTCGATCAAAAAGGCAACCTAATAAGACACAAACATGCTAGGCAAATGAGTTATTAATCGTGTGTAAGCATTCCTGCGGAGCGGACGAAGTTTTTTCGTTCAGCTCATCGTGTTAGCGGCGGCAGCCTAAGGGGGCGGCAGTCACAGGGGCCCTAGGCAGGCTAGTATAAGCACGATTTAAAATATCCTTAATCTGATTTTTGCCTGTGTTTTGACCTCAAGTGTCCTGGAAACATGATAACAAGTTGGGCAATCCTGTCAGTATGAATCCATATCTTACAGAGGATGTCACATTCAACGAAACACGATCAGGGCCCTTAAGTGTATCGGGCCGGGGTCGCATTTATTTGAACTTTGTCTTTGACGTTATTGTAGTAGCCAGTATTCGTTCTATACTTTTCTTCTTACTAAAGCGTTAGGCTGCTCGAATTATCTGCGGACCACTTTAGTGCACATCAAGGGCCGCAAATGGCCCCGGACCATCACTGGGATGATGAGAGCGTAGGTTAGAGTACTTACAGCTACGTCAATTTATCTATTGTAATCATCGCCGTTTAATTTAAAGGTCTGTGGACATGTAATAAATTCAGTTGTTCTACTCAACAAATCTAGATCAAGATCCCCTAATCAAAAGTCTGTTGGAATTATTTGAATATCTTTTACCGTTCTCAAGACATTTCTCTTCAAATTTTGATCAATTGCGGGAATTGTTCATTAACTATGCAAAAGTATGATGTGGAGTGTTGCACATAGTGTTTATTTCTTTTGTTAGTCCTTTATAAATTACCGTATCTGTTAATTACTTTAAGAGCTAGTTTCTAGTTTGATGTTTAACATGGATATTTTCAAAGAACTAAATAGCTACTTCCAAAATTAACCCATCGGGCATCCCAAAATTACAGCTGTCCTTGGAATGAAGGCTTAACTAACAAAGGATAACATTACACCCAGTTGATAGGTCCTTCTCTGTACGTCACAAATTTGCATAAGTAGCCATGTTTATTCAAGATGTAGGTAAAAACAATAATTGTCTTGTAAAATGATCAACAATTGATGGATTTTAATGGAAATTGCGGCTATTTTTTCATCATTTTAAGGTTTTTTACACCAAATTGGCAAGCATCACATTTACATGTCTACAGACCTTTAACCAGCATCACTTTCAGGCCAGTAGTCAAGGGGCCAGGGGTAAAACTAGAGAAAGATGTTCCCCGTAAAATTTTAATCTACTATGCTATCTTGCCTTGTTACGGGCCTGAACACCATGCGTTTCATTAAACCGATTGAAGGTATTTGTGGGTTTCGGTATGCAGGGGAGGTCCAGCTCACCGAGATACTTAAAAATTCTCGGAATAAGCTGTTGAAATTTCAAGTAGTTGACAAAAATGATGTTAACTTAAGGACCGGGAGCTTTCCTTTGCTATCATCCTATCTCTAAAGGACATTTTTAGGAGCTTGCTAAAATGCTAATTAGAGTAAAGTGATAGAATAAGGAGAAAGAATTCCAAAACGAAAACAAAATAGAAGCAAAAGCTTTTAGAAAACAAACCACATGCTAATTAATTATGCATTTTTTGTTTGCATAATCAACAAGTGGTTTGTTTTGACCTAAATGGGTACTTTCTGACAGAGTTCATATTAAACTTCCATTCCCTTTTCTCTCTGCTTTGTGTAACATTGTTTTGTTTATTTTTGATTTGTTTTTTAATTTGAGGGATTGGGCTGGGCCTCATTTCCCGCATTGGCTCAGCATATGCTACGGAGTTATCAAAAATCACAAGTAATCAAACTATCTTTGCTGTTCGATTTATTCAAGGAAATAGCAAACAGTTAAAGGGAAAATGCAGTCCTCAATTTGAAGTAGTGTGCCCCGGTACATTAGGTCAGGAATGGCTCTTATCAATCATGTCACAGTATTTTTGTTACTTATTTCCTAAATTTATGCAGAATAACTTATTGGTTTACCTTCAATATTCAATGATTTTACACAGGAACATTATGAAAATGCTTGTGAGAGAAACAAGAGGTGGTCTGTAAGATTGAGCAAATTTTTCAAAATAAAGTTGGGGGGACTGCCTTCTCCCTTTAAACGGGAGTTTGCCTTTTTTAGCTGAAATCATAACCTAATGTCTCTTACTACCGTAGTTTCTGGTTAGGTAAACGACCTTTCTGGGAAGCGCTCACGAACATGGCGAGAAAATGACGGATCCATTCAGCCACTAACTACAAGTTCAACTGGTCTAGTCCCGCGTGACTTTAAGAAGCGTTAACTGTATAAGTGAAAGTTGTCTGGGTGAAGCGGAACAGTTGTTGACGAATATGAGGACGTGAAGGTTAGAAAGTATATTAACTTGTCTCCAAATAAATTTTCAGATTATATTTTAGAGGATCCTTAGAACAGATTTTTAAAAACAAAATGCAGGAAAGCTTGATGATACCAATATGATACGACAGATATTTTAGATCCATTGCAATTTCGATTTTTTTCATAAAAATAAAATAAACAAAAATCGAAATTTAATATAAAATAAATCATTGAAGCAATTAGCATATTCCCTGCGAATGTAAATGCGTGCACGAAACACATTCCGAATGAAAGGAAAATAGCCTATATTTTGAAATCATCAGATGGGTACAAAACAAAAGAGAAAAAAAATGTTAGGTTGGGATCCTACCGGGGCCATTGAAAACGGCGCTCTCATTATTACGAAAACTCATAACTTGATGTGTTGTTGCGTCACCACGATCCCAATGAATAAACACAACCTCAAAGAACTGACAGCCCTAAAAAATTTTTTAAGCAACCTCTTGGTGAGATCTTCTAGGTCCATTGAGATGATAGAGTTTAAAGGTAAACTGTTCCGAATTGTTATGATTTCGTTCCTCTGAAACTTTGTGCGACATCTCCAAAAAGCGATCAAAATGACAACAGGCTACAAAGGCATTACACTGCTACTGAAAGAGAAAAAACGAAACTTGGTTTTGTGTTGAAATTTTTTGTTGAATTATCAGTATTTCAAGCATATTAGCTCATAAGTAGCTTTGGAGAAGCAAATGCGTGTCGTATAATCTGTACCAACAAAGACCCACCAACATCTTGTCACATTTTGTTAAATTTTAATTTGTAGAACGTACAATTGACAAATGTTAGGAACCATGTTGAGGACTCAGATTTCTTTATACCTGAACCACTTAAAGGGAAATATTACGTTTGTTTTACAGAAAATTTTCATATTTTTTAAACCAATATAGTTAGATACAGAATGATAGACATTCAAAATAAGGCAGTACGGTAGCTTTCTTTTCAAGAAAAAATTCTATCATAGGAAGAAATTCCGTTATTTGTTGCAGGAAAGTAATTTGTTCACCCAAACTTTCAAAAATTCAAATGATGCAGCATCTGTTACTCTAGTAATGCATAATATTTTGAGGAGATAAAGCTATTGTTATAGTTTACTGGTGAGACTGAACGGTTTAATAATGATTTGAGGTATTTTCTTTTTATACCATGTTGGTGCATTTTAAACGCAATATTTCCCTTTAACTACTTGACGGGCAAGTTTGAGTCACTCGAGATGTACAGCAAGTACACGCACTAACATCATTGTAATGGATTTCATTTTTTTTTAAATGGGTAGGCCTACTTATCTACGCATTTAGAACAGAAACAGCTTGGGATTTATGTAGAGCTGAGGACTCGTTGTTAGTCCAGGGAGTTGCTACTTGTCAAATAGCAACGCGTAGGTAGTCAAAGATCACAACTTAATCAGGATATGACTGTCTCAGCTGCTGTTTGCCGTTTTAAGTTTACGGAGAGGTGACGTCAAACCTGCCAGTGGTAAAACCACAACTGTGCGACTCCGCCTGATAACAGGCACCTGCATCTCTCTGTATATGTACTCTCAGTCCTGCTTATTTGGAACAAATATCAGATCATTTATTGCGTTTTCCAATCTTTATCTCCAAAATCTGGTTACCTGGTTACCTCGTGGGTTGTATAGCCTGCCCCGAGACGACCCAATAAATTGATTCCGTGACTTTCCATAAATTTTGTATGTTATCACGAAATTAATGACGCCTCTGTCAGCTGATCTGTTGCCTTTGGATGAGAAGAAAACCCCTAATTCACAAAGTGTGACTTTTATGGCAGTCGTGATATAATGTTAAGACAAACATACGGCAATAAAATACGGAAATACAGTATGTCAATGCGGCTTTTTCGAGTGTCAATGCCAATATGTGATAACGTAACTGCGCCGTGTGAAGGAATATTTTTCAGCAATTATAACTGCAGTATGTACATTTACGTGAGAAACATTATAAACGCATAAATCAAGACTATTCATTTTCGTGTAAGGCTGACGAGACAGAAAGTTCAACTTGCCAGTACTCATCCAAATACGATATATTTAGTGCATTAGATAAGGTTTCACGGCTCAGTTTCTAACCAAGTGGTTTAGGTCGGGCCGGTCACGGCTTTTTTCCAGTTGTGGCTCACTGGCTTGTTGCCCTACTTAATTGCATATGCTGAGCACCAAGCACAATTGCAGTAGGTTCTATTTTTAAAGTCTTTGGTATGACCCTGCCAGGATTCGAACCTCCGTCCCTCCGGCTGCAGGTCGGATGCTCTAACCACTTGACCATGCAGTCGGTTTGATAAATTTAGTGCGAGACTAGCGATTGTAATAGCGCATTGGATGTAACTTCACTAAGTTTTGCTGACAAAGTGTTATTGAAAACTGAGAGAGTTAAAGGAATGATGTCTCGGTCCACGTAAATTTTTTACCATTTATAATTTAATAAAAGGATACCAAATCTACTGGCCATGGTTACCAGGCCCCCTGCCCCGCGGAGCGGACTCAGTTTGCTCAGCTCCTCAGCTTTAGGGATTGTGGCTGAAAAAGAAGTATTTCGTACAGTCTGCTACGTAGGCAACCAGGCACCTTAGACAGGCAAGGTGTTGAAGAAGAGGATTGCGAAATATTTTCATGGGACAAGACACTTTTTGTAGGCTTTAATGTTGTTCTGAAAAATTACTAGGGGGTGAGAGTTTTTCAAGGACTTCCCACCCCCTCCTTTTCGCCAACTTGGCTTCGTGGTTGATGGCTTTCTGATTTGCTATCGCAATCGTGGGTTCACCCAGAGGTCAGGTGTTCGTTGGTAGCAATACTCAGCTGCTATGATACGGTAGGCATACTGCAAATTACCAGCTAATGGGTTAAACCAGGGAGCTGCCACGGGCAGCTCCCTGGTTAACCCGAGCCAACGTAACGAGTACTTACTCGACAAGTCCTGTGAGGTGAGGGTGGCGTCATTTTTCTTCAAAAAGGAAAAATAACTGCAGTTATGGCGGCACGCAGTGGAGTGGTGTTATGATAACCTGCAACGAAATATACACACCAAAGGGCGTCCCTACCAACCTAGTTTCTGTCAAATATATCATGGTAAAAACATTTGAATAACAGTGTGAAAGGCCTACTCGCAAGCTTTCAATGAGGAGTAACTTGGACCTGATGAGAACTTCCACGAGGGTCCACAGGGGAGGAAACAAACCAAGTTCGGTGTATTATTCAACAGTGGCGCCTCCATAGGTTGGTGATTAGGGAATGGGGGGAATCACACAGAAGATGACGCCGTTAACTCACAACAGAGATATAAACTCAGAACGTCGGTGTAATTTGTGCATAAATTATGCATACTCTCTGAGATACTTTGCACCTGGGCGAAGCCTTCAATTGCCGTCTTGTATAGGTGACGTTTTAGGGTTAAGTGTCAACGGTTAGGGGTTTCCCCTCTGTTTGGGTAATTTTTGAGATGTCTTTAATGTAAAATGGTTATACATTTGGAAAATTTCGATCTGTTTGAATGTAATGAATTTTTCTTTTTATTGAGTGTATAAGAATGGCTTATTTTCTACAAGTGCAGGGGTGGCAACTCCTCCCCTTGAGAAATTTGTGTTCATGCATAAGGTGGCTTAGATGTATAATGGTAGTATCTTTGGCAAAATCTTTCAATAATTTTATGCTTTGAGCTTCTCATTATTTAGTGATATTTTGATTGTGGCATGGCACCCATTAAACAAAAATTGTTTAACGACAAATGCATGCTGCAAATACTACCGTTACTTAATTGCTCTAAGGTGGTCTATTGATGCAGGGTCCCTACACAGGTTGGAGATGTACCTCTCCTTTGGGAAAAACGTTTTGGTCATAATAATGCATTATTGCCCTAATAATGTTGATGAGATATGGAGTGCGTGCCCCGAAATTTTGCATTAAAAATCTTTTCCATAAAAAGTTGCATGCAGACTATGCACCGAGACACTTTAATTCCCTAACTATGTGCCAATCAGAGTGAGAGCCTTCTGCTTGGTAGATCGTAAAGGCTTCAATATTTATTAAAAATGAGACTTTCCGTGAGTTCCCTGAAACCATCGGTAGTTCTAATTGCGAAAGGTTTGTGAGAATTCTGATTTATTGAGAACGAATTCAGCGCCACTGTTAGTCAATGGAGGAATAAATGGCAGTGCGCTGCCTAACAGGCCCATCTCTTCGCGTGACCATTACCCCTTCCAGCTAGGTCATGTGATCTCTACAGCTATACAGTCATCATTTATTGGCAGAAGGTGTGTATGTCGGCAGATGACTTCCAGACTTCTCTGACTGACCAAGCAAGTAGGGGATTTTGGTTTAACTCTTTTACTTTATTTCATGATCAGAGCCTACTTGAACTGTAATTTTCAACATTTTATGTTCATCACTTTAAGAACATAAGAACTCGTGGCTTCATTCTCTTCCGATACAACTAATAAGAAGAAACAAATCGCCTGGGATATTTTGTTGTCATTGCCAAGGAACAATGACGTACTTCTGTTTTCAGTGAATCAGAAGAAAAGTGACTATTAACGTTTATGTCAATATATATATATATATATATATGTACATAAATGAGTCAGTCAACGCTGTATTAAATAGTCGCTCAAAGACCTAAAGAGGTCTTTGAGCGACTATTTAATACATCATTGACTGACTCATTCATATAAAGTCGCTACGTCTAGTCTACCTAAAGTCGACAATAGACGTAGCGACTCTATATGAATGAGTCAGTCAACGCTGTATTAAATAGTCGACATTTTCTTCAAACATAGGCACTTGTCTTATACTGAAAGAGGATGTTAGAAATGAATGGAAAAATTAGCCTCAAGCAGGATTCGAACCAGCGACCTCTCGCACACGAGGCGAATGCTGACGACTGAGCCATTGAGGCCTATGAATCAGAACGAGGTGAACTAAGCTTAAATACTGTTGGGTTAAGTTTTCCATTGTTACGTCATGGGATCACGTCCCATGTAATATTACATGGCACGCGTTCCTATGATATAACAATAAAAAATATATACAAACACACATACACACACATATATATATATCTATAAATAAGTAGAAAAGGAGCAATATCATGTTTTATATATATATATATATAAATATTTGGTGTATCCGATAGATTGCTGTAAAAATGAATTGAAGGCAATTTGGATCACAAAATGTGAAAAGATAATGAAATCCTTGAAAAAGCTGACCTAGGTTAGTTAGTTAGATTAGGTTTTACTGCTCAGTTTGTAATCAAATGGTTTAAGTCGGGCCGGCTACGGCCCTTTTTCCAGTTGTGGCTCACTGGCTTGTTTTCCCTACTCCATTGCTTACTAGGAGATTGATTTTGACCTTGATGATGTATCGCACTGTTTGTCATTCTGTTCCTGGGCCCTGAATGTCAACCGTAGTTTGAAATGTCGTGTTTCCACCACCTTTATTACAGAGTTTTTGTTATTGCAATTGTAAGACGCTTAGCAACCTTGCAAGTCGACAACTGAAATACACTTCGGATACTTTCTAGAACGGTCATATGAGGTTGAAAAATTTTACACTGCTCTTGAATGAAACCCCACATCACTATGACCCTGTGTCCCAACCCGGGATTAAACCCCTATTGCAGTGGTTGCTAGGCTATATTTCTTTTACTTCTTCCGCTTTTAAAGTCCCTGTTGTGGCACTGGTCAAAAGTTCAAACTTAAAACAACTTTTAACAAGTTCATTCCAGGGGCATATCCAGAAATTTTCAATAGATGGGCGCAAAGTTTGATTGAAAGCTGTCCTGGGGTGGGGGCCCAATCCCCTTAAAATGGGCTGAAATGCAAAATGGTGCCAGCTATATCTGACACATTTTGAAGCATTTTCTTATTTGCCTCAACTTGTTCCACGCATGACGGCAATAGGAGCGGAGCCTGTGGCGACCCTGTGTATAGGCCTATATGTGAAGACATTTCATACGTGGTCAGGAACATTTTTCCCTGCAGTTTTCTCTGAATTGGCCAACGTAATCACGACATTAATTTTGCCCTAAAAAGACACGTGGATTTGCTTTGATATCAAGAGTGCGCCTAGGAATAGGGGTGGAGGTCGAGCTGTTACCCCGGCAGGCCCGTAGCCAGACAAGGTACTGAAGGGGGACGAAATGGCTTCAACGGGGGATTTTTTAATGGGGACCAAATGTGTTAAAATGTATTAAATCAATGGCAACTGTAGAAACTTTCAAGTGGGACGAAAAAATCCCCCCTTTTGCTACGGGCCTGTACCTCGGAGGCACGGCCTTATGCGCCTTTGATTCAAATGAACACTGCATGAGTCAACACTTACCATTTTATGAGGCGTATTCAGCGAACCATATTTGTAGTGTAAAAATGAAAAGAAAAGGCATCGTCAATACCAATTCCTTTGGGTGCAACCAGACCGGCATTGACTATCTTTAGTCTGGGCGTATTCTGGTTCAATTGTATTCTTGATCAGGGGCGAAACTATTTTGTCTCACATTTGAGTTTTCCGGTCATTGTTCTACTTAAGTAAAATTACTCCCTGTCGATAAAGTTTTCAATAGAAATAAATAACCACTCATGGGGGATTTATTTACTAAATCATATCGTCATGTTTCAAAATGCGTTTCCAGACAGAAAAAAATGTCACTCATGCCCCACATTGAAAGGACATATAGATTCTATCTGTCTGCTGAGAAAAATACCCTGTCGGTATTTCACCTCCCCTGGTGTGAACATTACTTCACGAGCTAAATCAGGATGCCCTTTGCTTAAAGGGAAAATGCAGTCACCCCAATTTGAATTAGTGTACTCCGGTATCGAGTTTCATGAATGGCTCATTTTAGTCATGTGACAATACTTTTGTTACTGAAGTGTTTAATTTATGCAGAGTAATTCCATAATATTTAATGTCTACATTTGGAAACATCAATAAAGATACTTGTAAGTGACACTATGAAGAGATTTGCAAGATTAAGCTGATGTTCTGTGTGAGTGCTTATACCCATTATATTCAGATAGCTGTAGCTCCGTAGTTCAAGGTTGCTGAAATACTGATCAGTTAATTGAATGCAGCACCTTTCTTGAAGCCATCCAAAAAGCTCCACGTGAGGTCGTCTCCGGGCTTCTCTTTATGTCTCTTCAGTTTCACACTACACAAGGTGTCGACCCCCAATTGCCCCAACTTAAAAGTTCAAGAGTGAAAAGGTATCATCAACGCTTCCGTATTTAAAGCATCCATGAAATGGTGGCGCCCCATGTGCTCCTATAAAAAAATTAAGCCCACGCAACTGAAAAATTTTCAGGCTACGACACGAAGTTTCGTGTACCTTAGGTGTCGCAACTATTTTGGAAAAGTTTTAGGTTGTCACCTTCAGCGGGAGACAGTTCAGCTTAAATAATAAAAATAATAACAAAAAAAAAAAAAAAAAAAAAAAAAACTTCAATACTGTATCATTCGCTCTAACATGAAAGAGCAAATTTCAGACAATCTATCCTATCGTTGTACATTAATTAACCACCTGTTCTAAACTTAAATTTATTGATCTGTGCTAATGCACGACTTTTGAAAAAAGAAACAGGCGTTCCATTGCCCGTAGGCTTCTACTGGGTGCAATCAACTAAAAGAAAAACTGGTTTATAGAACAGTAAATTCATCCATAAATGTACCCCGCTAATATGTACTTTATGTTGCCGGATTGTGATAAATAGTCTTGATTCACATTAAAGTGAAATTATTGTGTTTATAATGCAGAAAGTTTCCATATCTTTAAAGTCATGACGCACAGATATGCAATGATTAAAAATTTAAAGATAGGTATGCTGGACAACTTTATATCAAGAAATTAGTCTCTAACAGGAAGAAATGAATATTTTCCTCAACCAAATTTTCAACATTTTAAATGATGCAGGCAACATTCAAGACTCTCCTTATGCGTAAGTTTCGGGGAAGAAAGATCGTTGTCAGATTTACGTGGTACCGTAGGACTGAAAGGTTTAATTACGACAAATAGGGGCGGATCTAGGATTTTACCAAAAAAGGGGGGGGGGCTAACTCCGTGAGGGCAAAGTTCGAACATACGAACTTCAAATGTACGAAACCTTGATGGAGGAGTGGGATTTGAGAGTACGAACTTCAAATGTACGAAACCTTGATGGAGGAGTGGGATTTGAGAGAAAATTTTGACGTTATACCTTGCAATACCTTGCTGATACCTTCAATCAACTTAAGTGAACAAGCAAGCGTAAGCAGTTGTGCATCACCAAGGGCGTGAATCCTTCTCCAAAAGTGGGGGGGGGGGACATTTCACTATTTGCGAATCTCTGTCCTGGGGGAGGGGTCTAAGGGGACGGGGTGTCCTCCTCCCCTTTGGAAAATTTGTGCTCACGTAAGGTGGGCTACATGCGAATGGTGCTATATTTGGTGCTAAATTTGAATTGAATATATCACCAAGAATTTCTACTTTTTTAGAGTTTTTTTTTCATTTTGCTTACTTGGGGTATAAAATCAGAACTACACTTCGTGAAGTGAGTGAGCAGTATATTGTTAGACTTTGTACCATATATGAATCGCTGTCCTGGGGGAGGGGTCTGAGAGGAGGGGTATCCCCCTCCCCTATTTGAAGAAAAATGAAATTGAAAGGTGTCTCAATGGCAAATGGTGCCATATTTGGGCGAAATTTAGTTTTCAATATGTAGTGTCAATTCGTAATCACAGCTTTAGTTTTCTTCAATTTTGAAAAAGTGTGGGGGGGGGGACTTTTCGGCAATTTCCCCCTTCTGAGGGGGACGCGTCCCCCCGTCCCCCCATGATCCACTACCATGTGCATCACCGCTGCCATGAAGTGTTGCCATGTTGGTATTGGCTTTTTGACAATGGTCATTGTTAGTCTTGATTTTCTAGCAACTTTCATCCTTGGTACTTCGTACACAGTATGGTAAACCGGGTGGGAGGATATATTGGCAGGTAGAAAGGCCCTTTCAAGCCATCATGAAGAAGTACTCAGACACAAAGTGTTCCCATGCAGATTTAGGGCTTTTGAAAGTAGAAATTAGACAAAATGTTTTACATGCGTTGGGACATCAAAACGAAACATTACGCTACTTTGCTTTAGACATATTCATTGTTGTCCCCGAGATATAAAAGGCTTTGCAACTTACTGCACGCCCTGTTACAATTTGTCCCTACAATGGAGTTGATTGCAAAGCTCACACTGACAAATTTGTTCAGTGTGTTTTCCTGTGTTCTTTTGAAATGCAGTCATGATAGTGCCCATTCTAAGTTAAAGGGAAAATGCAGTCCCCCCAATTTGAAGTAGTGTACCCCGGTACACTAGTCCAGGAATGACTCCTATCAATCATGTGACAATATTTTTGTTACTTATTTCCTAAATTTATGCAGAATAACTCATTGGT
>WURT03001884.1:0-16990 GCA_009936505.3 Holothuria glaberrima
AGGAAGTTTTAAACTAGTGATTTCCTTTAGCTACATCATTGCAATTTAATTTTCTTTCAAGAGATGCCCGAAAATATTTTCAGCATCTTGCCCGAATTTTTACAGAAATTTTTAGGTGGGGGCTGCTACATCCTCAACCTCCTACGCCTATGATGCGAGGCCCCTACAGATGTTGATGATGTACCTCTGTTTTTCGGAAAAGTGTCGTGATCAGACTAGCTCCATTGTATTATTACCTGGTCATCTGGCCATGAGATGAAGTGCAAACCGTGTCAAATGCACACGGAGCGCGCAGAAATTTCTCATTAAATAAAATTTTCCTGACAGAACCTGCACTTAGGTTCTACATCGAGACACTTTAAATTCTCTAAAAACTATATGCCAATCAAAAACCGGTCTTTTACCTGGATTTGAGATTCGCATATGCCTTCACAACACTGTTTTGAATTTCAGTAGCAGACATTTGCGACAGATAATTATGAAAGCCTACACGTCGTCGGGTTAAATCTATTACAACCTTCAACTTCAACTTAAGCAGAGTAGGAGTGTACAAGGGCTCTGTGTTGATCCTGCGAAATAGAAGGGTACCGTACTGTGTACAAAATAGTACACAATAACATGAGATTGAGGTCCCACTGAAGCTGAAACTAAGAATTTTTTGAAAGGTCACTGTTATGAAAAAGAGGCCAGTCAAAACTTTTTCTTTAGAGTATTTCAAAAGTTTTACAAACCATAAAACTTAGAAAATGGGTAATAATTCTCCAGATTTTATTGGGGGTCCAAAGGGGATAGCCTATTATAGCAAATAATAATATCAAAAAATCCAAAAAAAAGCTGTTTAAAAAATGCAGAAAAATCCAAAGGGGGTTAAACCTATTAAACCCCCTTGTATCCGTCACTGCTTACATTGTACTCCCCCCGGACACTAGCCGTACCGCACGACAGACACAAGCTAACATTAACTAGGTTGAGCGAAATAAGAAAATTCCGACATTAACATGAATCCATGTATTTTACTTACTAAGTTTCTTGAAAAGATGGAAAGGGTTTGCACTTTATCCTGTTTATTTAGCTATGAGAAACGGATCGGAACTGAGGAAGAGTGGGCAAAGCGTACCAAATATTATGGGTTTTAACGCGGAAATGACCCTTTTGAGAGCTAAAATAAGTAAACTGACAATGCGTAGTGACAGAAATTTCCCCACAAGGGGGCTGGGCATACCAGCCACCCTAAGTTCCGAAAGCCCCTTTGTCGTGGGGGTGGTGAGAAGGGGATACGAAGGCGCTATAACTATTCCATGCCTCTGCAATTAAGGCATGTTTTGCATTTAATTTCATGTTTAATACTTTAAGAACCGAGTTGCGCACTAATAGTGCTCTTTTGAACGCTAAGCGCGCGAAAATCTTTGATAGGCTTACACAAAAACATACTATGAAATCATTAAGAACTGTAGGGGTTGTAGACCGCATCGCTGATAACATACGTTTTGTCGAAACTATACCTGGACTACCCGATCAGATAGACAAACTTTGCTCCGTGAGTCGCTCTCTGCTGCTGACCTACCGCATGACACATGTACACACTGCAAGAGAACTGCAACTAGGCTTTTGAGATATGGGATGAAATTTGCGACCTCTACATGAGCTGTGTACTCTGCTAACATGTAACTTGGTAAGATGGACAGGACTTTTGCTACTAGCTATCTTGAATGGACCTATGAAAGGAACAGAACTGACTCTAAAGCGCGCCCAGCGCGCCGTAAATTTGGGAGTTTTATTCGAGAAATTATCCTCTCGAGAGCAAAATACAGGTAAACCGTCGGGGCAACTAGTCGTCGTCGGGGACTGCATACTTTATCGTATCGACTAAGACTCCTCGACGAAAATGTGAAAATTCTCCGACGGGGGAGGGGCAGCCTTCCCCGACGGGAGGCCATGGCCCCTGACCCCCCTTTATTAGCGCCACCCTGAATATGCCTCACAGCCTGTTACGTACTAGGCCTAAGTAGGCCATCTGTAAGATGTCATCTACATTTGTGTTTGCATTTTCGTCAAATTGCAGACCCCTTAGCATTACAAGCTGAAGTTTCTGAAATGTACCACTGAAAGCAATCAACCACAATTAATAGATAAACAGGAGATGGTACCTAATTTAATAAGGGACAAGCTAGCTAGGTGCTACGACGACCACAAGTTGGGGAAGACTGATGTCACGGGTCGGTTTTAAACCTGAGAATAAGTACATGTGGCTCAGACTGCAAAAATTAGGAACACTGTTTTGGTGTTTAAATTATATAATTCTTCTTCGTCGGGATCTTGCGACGATTCCTTCAGAAATATATATATATATATATATATAATACAAACAAGCACGTGGAACGATACTTTTACAACGTCTGTACTACGGTCTGTGTCGGTAAACCCACCTCTACGTCATACATCTGGCTCTGTAAATTCATAAAGTAACAGCAAAGGTGCGGACCATTTTCCCCATTTAGCAATACAATTTACTTTATTTTTACAAACAGGTTCTCGTTACTTAGTAAAATCATAAAGCAGTACTTACAGATACCCGGAGGGAAATAAACGACTCTATCCTGGTGAGGGAAGTAACAACTCGAAACAGCCTTACTATTACTTTATAGTTACGTTTGAAATTGGCGCGGCGCGCGTGACCAATACTAAATTCGCCCATCTCCAAAATCCTTCAACGTTGGCGTCTATACCTCAGATTTTGAGTTTCCCCACCAGGATGCGTGTTTCCTCGTTGCAAGATGTTCGACAACTGCCCGACACACCCTGCAACCCTTCCCCAGCACCCATGGAGATTACGTAATCAGAAGTGTTAGGAATTCAACAGCTGCAGAGCACAAAATGAATATTCATGAGGAATGTTTTCTATGGTATTACTTCTACTGTGACAGCTAACCTCCGTATATACGGCTTTTTTTTGCTTTCCATAAGCCCCTGAACCCAAATGTTGGGCCTTCACTTCATGCAACCGCATTTGTCCACTACAGTGGGGAAGTTGGATTGGCTGGGACCCGTCCGATCGGTATGCTTGCCTCCCCTCCTTCTGGAAAACATTGATCCCATGCACTGTGGATCTACTGTTTCATGCATATTCAAACTATGATCATTGCGTTAGCCTGACGGTTATAGGCTATGGATCCGAGGCACTCTACAAGCACCCCAACTTTCCTTCCTATTTTATTTTTGAAACTATGAAATGGTAAGCTGAAACAGGTAATGGCACACAACTAGTAGCAGTAAATATATTGGGTCTAAGCTGAATCATTCAAAATGGCTAGAAGATTATGTTTTCGTGAAATAACTATGAAAAAACTTATCTTTATTAATATCTTTGGCACAGCTACTCTGAATATTTTTTCATATTTTAGGGCGAATATTCAAAACTTAAATGTTGGAACTTAAATTCCTCCGACATCCAAGTTATATGAGGGAGGGGTTCGAATGGCGCATGCCCGTATGGCGTGAGTAGGCCTTCCCACCCTCATTCTATGAAAGAGCTGGGGCATGTGGAATGGAGCAAAGTCTCTTGCGTCGCGTTGAACACCCGCATATTGATCAGGGTCGAAGTCAAGAACCGTAGGTCTATGGGACGTAGATATTAGCTAGCGTCAAGCGCATAAAGAGGGCTTTTACATGTTAGTTCAGGCTAGAATCACAAAGTAAGACCAGTGGCGGAGCAACGGAATTCAGCCAGAGAGGCGAATTGCAGGCCCGTAGCTAAAGGGCCAGGGGGTGGCGAAGCTCCACCCCCTGAATTTTTGGCCCCTAAAAAAGTTTAAAGATGCCATTTTCTTAATCCATGTTGACATATTTGGCACCCTAGAAATTTTTTCACCCCCTGGAAGCCACCCCCCCCCAATCAGTACCTTGTCTGGTTACGGACCGGCAAAAATAGCCCGTTGGGTCGCATTGAAGTAGGTAGATACCCTATGCCTCAATACGGTAAAATCCTAAGGAGGGCGCCAACATACTTTTTGGAACGACCGTCCCCCTGACAATATGAACGTTCCGCTACTTAATAAGACTCTGGAACTCGATCGGTATACCACAAGTTTTTGGTGAAGCATTTTGGACGCCCAGTTATGAGAAAAACAGAAGGCGAATCCTTGCAGGCTTTTCACAATATTGTACATGAATGAGCATTAGAATTAAGCAGCGGATTTCCTATTGGATGGTACTGTAAAGCAGGCGATGCACATGCACCAAAAGAACAGGATAGAACTAATCCTTTTCAGGTAAAAGACGCATTCTAAATTATCCACCCCGTCTGTCAGAATTCTGAAAGAATTCATGACTCGTTTACCATACCTACAACAGATTCAGGAGAAGATACGAAATTCCCGATTTTGATAGAAAACCTTATGGCGAGTGATTTTAACATAAGTTGATGATGATACGATGCGATAAGGGGTGACGCCAGAAGGAAAGGGACAGGGGCCATGACTTCCGTTGGGGAAGACTGCCCTACCCCCGTCGGGGAATTTTTTATAGTTTCGTCTGGGAGTCTTCGTCGATACGATAACGTGTGCAGTCCCCGACGGCGACTAGTTGCCCCGACGGTTTACCTGTTTTTTGCTCTCAAGGGGACAATTTCGGCACGTGGTAGAGTCGCTCCCGTTTTTTCAATAGTTCCATTCCACATTGCTAGATAACCCAAGTCCTGTTCACATTACCAAGCAAAATGTAAGATGAATACACAGTTAATGTAGAGGTCGTAAATAAGATAACATAAGATAAGATGATTTTATTTCGTCCACAATCACGTGGAAATTTGTCCCCCTGCAGCAAAACATACAATTTTAAAAAAGGTTGTAAAAATACAGTAAGAAGTACAAAAATAAGCATACATACAAAGAAACACGAAAGAACAATAACAAAAGAAAAACAGAATAAAAAGCATTAAAAGTAGTATAAGTATATATAAAATCACTAGCTACCGAACAACCTTCACGATGAAGAGGGAGACAGAGTTAATAGGTATAAAGGAGAATCTTAACCTGTTACTTTTAGAACTGAGCAAACGAAGCCTGTTGCCTGAATGAAAGAAAACATAATTTGGGAAGAAAGTGTGAGTAGTGTCTTTTAATATCATGTTGTTTTCTGGTGTACCATATCACTACAAAGTTCAGAGACGGTTTTTAAACACATTTCATGGCTCACAACGCGGCTTGCAGCCTTAACAATCTTTTCCAATTTACTTAGAGAGTCTTTAGTTAACGGCCCATAAATGCCAATAATACTGAAAGTCGGTACACTTTGTATTTGGGATATATCATAACACCATTCTCACTCAACAAAGTCCTGCAAATAAGTATTTCTAGACATTTCATTACCGTAGAAGTGAGTGCCACCGGTCGATAACCATTTAAGGTAGTGACATTACTTGATTTTGGCACTGGAGTTATTGCCGAAGTTTTCCATATAAGATGGATAACACCCGAATCAATTCTGTCCTGAAATATTTCAGTGAAGATAGGCGCTAACTGAGCAGAGCATAACTTAACAATTTTATTACTTATACGGTCTGGCCAGCTGGCTTTATAAGCATTAACCCCCGCGAAAAGCATCCGGACTTCATCTACTAAGAAAGTAACCCCATTAATATCATTGCACTTATCAATTAACATTGTACGAAGAGAAAGCTGTTCATCATTAAAATCAATCACATCAAATCTAGAGTAAAATTGGTTGAGTTCATTAACAAAGTCCATTGTATCATATGTATTTTCTGACTTTTTCAATTTATGACCGGTGATGGTAGACATTACTTTCCACGCTGCTCTACTATCGTTGCACTGAAATTTACCTTCTAGTTTCTTCCCATATTGATATTTACACCGTTTGGTTTCCCTTTCAATTTGCTTTTGACAGGTTCTTGCCGTTGCATAATCGTTGTTATGGTAGGCCAAGTGTTTTTGTTTAATCAACATCTTCAAATCCTTTCATTTCGTCCCATGTCGCAAAGCCTATAGCTGATGTTCTCTTTTGTGTGTCATGCGGTACGGTCAGTTGCTTAGCAACTCACGGAGCAAAGTTCGGCTATTTCATAGGGTAGTCGATGAAATCAGGGCCGGTAGCCTGCGGGGGGAAGGAGGAAGCCCCCCCCCCAGAGATTTCCAATCCCTGAATGAAAAATGGCCTACTTGAAAAAAATTCTGAGAATCCTAAAAACTTCACTGTCCTGATGACGTTTATAAGGCCCTCAGAGCCTGGGAAATCACATAAAAGGTTCATTTTCCCCAAAATTTTCCCGGGGAGGTCCCGGACCCCGCCGCTGACGGGCGTTTATGCGGACAACTCGTACTGACGAATGAATCTCCGTCCTCATTTGTGATACATATATACATATATGGCATATATACATATATGGCTGAAGTCCATTGATCTTAAGACGTGTTGTTCCTCACCCTGTTTAACACAGTATTTTCATATAAAATAGCATACGATTCCCTTGCTAAAATCGATCAGCTTGTATAATAATTTTGTTTCAGCTTTTTTACTACAACGTGATTTTACTGAATGTGTATTTCAAGTTTAATTTTTCTTCTTTAATTCTTAGTTTCTAAGGTATGAAGTCTCATAAATGTTTAAATGCAACTTTGGTGGTCTAGAAAGTGTCATTTTTTACAAAAACTAGACATATAAATTTCGCACTAACCGATGGTGGCCTTCCAAGTAGCGCACTAACCTGAAGAGGAGAGATGCGCACCAAGACTTCACCTGTGTCACGTCACCGTGCCATGCCATGGCCAAAAGACCCTTAATAATGAGAATTTCTAAAAATATAATCGTTTCAAAGCTTTGTCAAAGACATTATCATTTTGTATCCAAGCAACCTTACGAAGGCGAATTTTTCTCAAAGGGGAGGGGCCTTGGACAACACCCCTCCCTTACACTCAGCCAAAGAGGAAATAGAAAAGGCACTACATGACCCCTCCCCTTCATGTAGGCAATGGGTGATAAAGAGAGGCTCCTCATGGGTGCCAACTACCATTTAGGTACGCTAATGGACGCTGTCATGTACTGTACCCCTAGGTATTTCGTCCAGGCTACGGCCCTAAAAATGTATGTTATCCCGGTTTGGTCTAGAACCCGTCCATGTTTTTTTTTTGTTCTAAATAATCACATGTGTTTTTTTTGTGTAAGCCTACCGAAAATTTTCGCTCGCTTTGCCATTTCACGTTGCAGATTCAAAAGAACACTACGGTATCAGTGCACATCTTGAATTATTAAGTGATATTATGCAATGGCATGGGGTAGTTAGGCTCCTTCATATCCCCTTCTTACCACCCCCTCGACTGTCGAGACTGTCGTAACTTGTCGTCGATTGCATGGCCCGTCCCCTGTCGGGAATTGTGGCGTCACACATGGTCGGTTTACTTATTTTGGCTTTCAAAAGGGTCATTTCTGCGATAAAACCCAACATTTTTGGTACGCTTGCTCACTCTTTCTCGGTTCCGTTACCTACAGCTAAATAGTACAAACCATTTCCAACTTTTCAAGTAACTTTGCAAGTAGAATACGTGGACTTATGTAAATGTCGGCCATTTCATCTCCTTTCGCTAAACCTAGTCAACGTTCTCTTATGTCTGCCGTGCTGTATGGCCAGTGACTCCCGGAGGGAAGTAAAATGTATTTTATGCCCGATAGGGCCCAACTGCTTGGACAACTGTCCATATAAGCTTTAAATAATTACATATTCTTTTTAGTGTGGGCTTATCCAAAAGAATTCATGCGCTTCGCTCGCGCTTTGCAATTTTGCAGTTTAGATTCCGGGAAAAACATTAAATCAGCAGGAAACTGTATGTTCCCCTAGTATATATTACAAAACTTATGAATTATATGCCCCGCAATGACATGGTTTAGTACACAGGTTTTCTTCAAATCCCTCCTCACCAACCCCTTGACGGCATCTGGGCTGTCGGGGCTTCGTATCGCTGCCCTCCCGTCGTGGAGTCTAGCCCACCCTTCGGGCAAATCCTGGTGCCACCGGTACCCCTGGATGCAATTAATTTACTAAATTTCTATATATGAAACCAAAAATTATGGAAAAAATGAAATTCTACCGTGCACGAAGCGTAACGGTGCAGAAAATTATGGGACTGTTTTGAGAAACTTGTTCTCTTTAAGGGCAAAACTTAATTCAGACAAACCGTGACCGGTAACTAACTGACGGACGTCGGTTGGGAGTTCTTCACTTTGTCTTATCTCCATCCCTGATGAAATTGGAAAAAATATCCTGACTAGAGGTTAGTACTCGGTATCTGCGCAAATGGCCCTTAGCCAGCTTGTGCCAGCTGTGGTAATGACTGAGCTTGGAAAAATTTCTCTTAATCATGGAATAAAAATGACTATTACGATCCACGATGGGCCGGTGCACGGCCAGCGCAAAAGAAAATGAAAGTATACTATTACACTTTAAATGTTTTACCAAATCATTCGTGATCATCTGCATGTGGCTGAGATGATAGCTGGTTTTTACTTCGACTAGAAAACTTCTAGTCGAAGTGATGTGATCGCCACATCAGTTTTCGGCGAGGCGTTCAGAGATTTTATCTTTGAATTGTGTTTTACCGGCACTTTTGTATGCTACGGATCTGAAATTTGGAGAGGATGTCGAACGTGTCATGCAAATTCTACCACTAAAATTTTGTGTAGATCGATGGTTCATGATGTAACATGGTTACTCTAGGGATTTTGATATTTGTGCCCGAAAGTTTGCACACTAGTTCATGGGTTATCCTTGCTCATATCTTGTTCAGGAATAATTGAAATCACGCGAAACGATGTTTTTACGGAGCAATTTTGAATTCAAAATTGATCGTTCCGCGTTGGGAGGATTTACTCCTGATTGGAACAAAATACAAACTGCAGAGGAAGCTTTCCTGACTGTAGCCCCCATTTTTTACTCCGCTTCTTAGACGGTCACAAAGCTCCTCAGTATGAAGTGCTTTTTTCAATTGCCAGATACCAGAACTTGATACCATTCAAGTGCATGAATTTCAAGATTCTTTTTCCTCAGACCATCTCCCGCCCTCTTTATTTTACTAAATTTGCCCTTGCATGCCATAGGAGTTGCCCCCCTTTTTTTCGTGCGTGAAATCCTGGATCCGCCGAACTGCCAAAGTCGAAATTTTCACCATTCGCGTTCTAGTTCAGTAACTGAATTATTTCATTTCTCTAACTGTGAACCCTGTCCTCCCTCGCCTACCCGGCGGACGTATATTGCTCCTGCACCCACACCGACTGCACTCTCAGTAACAGGGTACGTACGTGAAGAGACGTAGTCTACATGTTCAACACCTGATGTGAAGGTAATGCCTCCCATCCCCAGTTTGTTTACAAGGATGGAGGGTTGAACAGACAAAACATGAAAGTTTCGGAACGGAAGTAAGGGTAATTAGAGGACGAAAGTATAGCTATTACTTTGTTCAAACTAAGAGTACTCGAGTCGTAGTCAAGTTGGCTGGCTTCTAACGAGTATCCAGTTGAAACTGCAGCCCCAGGCATGCCACTATCATCAGAACAAGGCTTTAGAGGGGTTTCAGTGAGTCCCTTGATCTCGTGTCTGTTTGATTTTGAGAGGCGAGATCGCGCGTGTTGTTGGTTTTGAAGGGCAAGCGTCCATTGTGTCACAGAAGTATCTATGGTTATGCCGTGCCCGTGCGCGTGTGCTGTAAATGCTCTCACTGCGTGTGTGCTTTGCCCTTCAGTACCTGGGAATCCCACTCGCGTGACGTCAGATGGAAACCCTCTATAGGTCCCTGGGCAGGCTAAGTGTGTAGTTCATTGTTGGTTTGGGTGATATAGCAGCTGTAAGAAATTTTGGTTGGGGAAAAACTATCTTCAGTTGCCATCTTTATCAATTGCACATCTTTATCACTGTGACAAGGCATTCAGGTGTACGGTGGATAGAAATTGAAGAACTCAAGGGAGAATTACGTCAGCCCAAACAGCGGCGCGTCATACAAACAATAGTGCGGCGTTGCTTTTGCCCCTCTTAATTTCGGAGAAACTACAAAAGACACCATGTTTCATTTTTATTGTGAAAGTTGCTCGTGATCTTTCGAAAAACGGATAAAGTGATATTTAACTTCGGAAGTTGAATGCACACAGTGTACGTATATTTACGTATGGAGACACGCCAATCAACCAAGTTTTGCCATACAGCTAGAGCCCTTACTTTTCGTGACTTCACTGGTTAAACACATACGAAACGACGCACTGTGTCAGCGTTCTCCCTTACTATAATTCCTATGGTACGGTGGTCTAAAATAGATACATAGTTGTCGGTTTCATGATACAAGAAAGATTCCACCGGGCCCATTACCCTTGACCGAACCATATAAGCAAGTGTTTGGAAATCCCTATCACACTAATCAATGAACACTGTCGGCTTTTCATTTCACGTGTTGAACATTAAATTATAGTCCTACGTCCAAATAGCAAATACAAAGGATTGCGGGATAGAATTTTGGTATGCGTCGTTTTTTACCAAATGGAAATGCCACTGACAAAACGACGCACATCACAATTCTATCCCACAATCCTTTGTTATTGCTATTTATAAAACTAAGGTTCATTAAAAGATTTTTTTATCAGTCTTCCGTTCAGAATGGCTGATTAAAACATTTGCATTAACGCCTGGTCCCTCCCAATCTTTTTTTTTTTATTTTTTGCTTCTGTATTTTATTTGCTTTCTCTTTGTTAAGCATCCACGCCAGGACTGGCTAGCGTGACCACATCTTGGAACCAGCGTTTATCACCGAGATCTCTTGGGGGTGTTCCTGTCTTAGCTGTGACAAAATATAATGTCAATGATGGGGTCATTACCCAGATTGTTCTCCCTAGTTAAGGACTGTAGGTAAATAATGCTATTATCATCGACTTTTTGAATTACCTTTCAGTGATGACCCTTTTGTTCTCATTTGTCTAGGCAGTCTAGGTTTAAGATCCAAAAACCAAGGCTACAAACAAATTTGAGCGATTTTCATTGAAAATAAAAAACCGTCAGTGTGGGTCATATATTATCGTCAGCGCTTTGCTTTTTGTGAGTAGTGGGCACTTACATGCTTTAAATTACCCGAGGAGCACATACCGGGGAAGATTGACCCTGGGTTTATAATTGGGATAGTATGGTTTTTTTACTGCGTGGGTCACAAGTATAAGGGACATTTCCTAGGTGGTAAACAGTTTTGCCCAAGGAAACCTTGACTTACTAGAGAAGTTGCCCGAGTTAGTCCCAAATATCTGCGCGAGAAATAAGTTTTTACACTCAGAAATTCGGGCCTGCAACGCCCGCCCCATTTCCCTACCGTTTGTGCCTGAGTTGTTAGTTCTGGGTGGTGGTTAACTCAAGGCAATAATCTGAACTGTTACACTTGGGTCGACAAAGCAGGCTAGTATTTGACGCTATACTGCATGGGCGGCGATTTGTTCTCAATATTGGGGGGGGGGGGCATATGAGCCCATTTTCAAATTATTTACTGTTTGGTAGTCAAAGTCAACGGGCGATTTCTCAAATATTAGGGACGTGTCCTTCTGTCCCCCGGAATCGCCACCCATGATTATGTAAGCAGATGGCGCTGTGCGTACCGTATATGTACGTATCAAATGTTTATGTCGGCCGCCTTCCAGATTGTCGGAATTGGCTTCCACGGCCTTGCATTTAAAGGAGATAGAAATAATCACGTTGGAAAGTAAAGTCTACGGCCATTCGGCCAGTGTAAAAACTGCAGGGTCATAGGTCATCTTGTTTTCTTTTGGAGTTATCACAGTTTTTATTTTTGTCAAGGAAGTTTTCAAACCTTGACTTAAAGCAAGTCTCTTTTGACTTTTCATGCTCACTCTGTTTCGGAGATCCCTTTATTTTTTCTATTTTGTTTCCCTTTTTCTTGCTAAGGGGTTTTGTTTTTGCTTGTTTCTGTCAGATTACAAGAAGCGATACTTTGTCAATGCATGGGCGTATCCCGGAACTTTCAATGGTGGGGGGGGGGGCAAGGTTTTACTGATCGCTGTCCTGGAGAAGGGATCTAAGGGGAGGGGAAGAGGGTAGAGATGCAAAATGAGTCTGAATCTTTTCATCTTTTTAAACATTTCTTCCTCAGACTTCACGGGACTCTCCCAACATGGATCTACTTTAACTGGACCAAGTATACTGCCGTAGTGTAATTACTCCATATGCTCTGTAATGTTTCGTTGACCCTGTTTGCTATCGCATGGTTTGAATAATGGTCTACGCAAGCAGTGCATTGGGCTTACAAGGGGGAACTTGTCCTCCACCTCAACCTCCAAAAACATTGATTCCCTTCAACCAAAATGGTTGGCGGTGCCCCCTCCCGTGTACCCCCGAAATGAATTTTGAGCATGAAAAATTTATGCATCGTCTATACATCGATTTAGACTAGTAGATCCACTGTTATTTTATCCATCAATCAGTGGCCGGCTAAAATGGCACAAATTCTTCTCAAATCTACATTTGTGACGCTCGCTTTGCGCCCATCTTTGTGAGGTGTTTGAAGCTCTACCCTTCTGCGGAATAATATATAGGCCTTTTCCGGAGTAATCGTTTCAAGATCTATTTTCAGCATGCAGCTATGCGACCACTCAAGCCGTGAGTCCTCTCCATTCACTCCATTCAGTGCATTTCCCACATCGATTATCCTGTAGTCCAAGTTTATGTTCGAAACTCTCCCCGTTAAGATTGTGGGTTTTTGTTGCCATTTTAATTTTTAAGGCGTATCCAATTACATTGCTTCATTTCATGGATTAATATCCATTTGTTTCAAATAATACGGTAACTGTGAGTTAAAAGTTGCAAGGGGAACTTTGCTCTCTCTGAGGCGGCAGCAAGCACCACACCATAAATTGGTGATACCCCCGTCCAGTAGGCCTATAAGCACTCTAGTAGGCCTAATTTATTCTGGAAGTTAAATTCTGCACGCTTCTCGCATTCATCCGTCAGGGGAAGTTTCAGTCAGCGAGCACTAGCCCGGCTCCCTTTTCTCATTTAGTGCTGAAGAAAATGCGGAAAAACTTTTGTCATGATTAAACTTTGAAGGCACGCAAAACCCAGAAAGTCACATACAAGTGAGCACTCCGTTTTTCCAGATTTTCTATGCGAGCCCCCGGTCGAATTCGTCGCTGAAGAGTACACCCAAGATAGATTCTCTAATGTGGTATACCTGGAAGGTAGCTAGTTCAGGCACGGTTCTACGGGGTGGCTAGGGGGCTTTAGCCCCCAACATTTTTCCTCCCCCCCCCAAATGTGTAAAATTTTATATAGTCTAGTAGTTGCAGAAGACATAGATATGCAGAAAGTATTCTACCTCGCTCTTTATCAAGCCCATAGGCAGTAACTTCTGTAACAATTCTTTCTATAACTTCAGAAAATAGCGCGCAACGCGCTCTTTCAACTTCAGTTTTATCTAGCGATAACGCCCGCCATTTCAAACATATCATTCAACGCTAAAGGTTCCACAAGTATTGTGTGTATTCGTGATTCTGGAGAAACACGAAAATACATCGTTACAAAGCTCTCACATCTTTTCCTATGTTTGGAAGATTCTTTCTTCATCGTCACCGTCGTGGCAAATATATATTTCGGAAGAAAAAAGAGTTTTCAGTTTCGTTGGGGAGTCTTAGTGGGTAAGATAAAGAATGTAATCCTTGACGACGACCATGCAGTTCGTGTCACCCCCATAAAATTTCTTGGTTTGCTCTTAGGTAAGGCAGATTCCACAATAAAACCCAAATTTCTCCAACTTTTCATAATGGAGACACACATATGAAATCTTTTTCAATGAAACCTCAATTTTTGGGCGCTTCGCGTCCTGTATATCGAGTTCGGCATACTTTCGGCAACCCGTTGCATCTGTCGGGGCTTAGAGTACCTGGCCCCCAGTGAGGGTGCTTGGTCTTTATGTCGGCAAATCCAAGCACCACCATCGGCTGAGCCAGCATGGGCAATGAAGTAAACCATTATATTTCGGCGCTATCCTCACAGTCCATGTTGTATCACTTATGTAAATTATTAGCGCAAAAAACCGGTGAACTTTTTTAGCACAAACTTTAGGCGTACTTCCAAAGTTAGAAGCGGTCGTCAATGTGTTTTTATGTAGCAATCTAATGCTTTAGCAATATTCGTGACATGACAGTGAGGACTTTGTGGTTTGAATTTATTCGAGCCACTAATTAATTCAGAAAATACTTTTCCGCCCATGGTGAATGTGTGTATTTCACCCTGTTGCAAGCTGTTTATGCAATATTTTGTTAAAAGTAAAGATACTATAGGGTAACTATGACATTGGCGTAGCCAGAATGGGGAAATGCCCCCCCCCCCATCGAGTTCTGAATTTTTTTTTATAATTTTTGTGATGGAACAAAAGAATTGTCTTCAAATGTTGCTAAATGTTGCACCAGATTGCATCTGAGGGTATTTAAATATCCAAAAATCTCTCAAAGGGGGGACACCCCCTCTCCTTAGACCCCTCTCCCGGCGATCAGGTCCTGCAGTTTGCCCCCTCCAAACAAAAATTCTGCCTACGCCAGTAAACTATGAAATGAATTGAGAACTGTGTCGAGTTAGGTGTATTCTCAGTGTCATTCGGGGGTCAGCTCAAAGCGTCATGCTATTTTAATGTCTTACACATTTCGGGGACTTTTTTTCTCCAAAACTGGATCCCACCAAAATTGTGCTGGATCACACCAGGGCTTGATGGTAGCCCATGCCAGCATGATCCTCTCAGTTCTGAAAAACAGGCTCAACGCTCACAGTAATCTACACTTGCGGAGCTAAAAAAGCACCGTTATGACCATAGCCTTAATTGTTCCATTCACTTGTGAGACTTCCTACAAATTCCACGTCTCTGTATCGCACAAGGAGAGGGAATTGCTGCTAGGGAAGGATCGAGAACTGCGCCGTGCACACGTTCTCACCTAAGTCCGATTTCTGTAAGCTATCCGTGTACGTAGGGCTGGAGATCCCACCCCATGTGGTTCCCCGCAAACTGCGCATCATATGGTGGCTTCTCTACATAATCTTTTTCGGTGCCTACATTTGCGGTACCGGTGCCCCTATGTCAGAATTCATGGCTACGGGACTTTTCTTTATCTGGTTTAACCAGGGTCAATGGCAACATAGCCCCCCCCCCCATGTCCCTACAAGCGCGCGTGAGCTAGTTGTCTCAATTAATTCCTGTTGGACAGTTTGAGCCTAGTGCAGTCGTTCTGAAGTCCAATGCAAACCTTGACGTGTTCTGTCGCCCACTCACAACACCCCTGAATAATTGAATCGTTACTGCAACTAGGCTGACAACTCGTCATATATTGTGACGTTTTTTTTTTTTTTTAAGGTTACCTGTATGGAGGGCATCCATGCAATGCCATTTAGGCCAGTAATATACAGTTGCGAAATGTTTCACTATGCCTATGGTAACAATTTTGTAATACCCCAGAGGGCTAGGGGCTTCCCTCCTGGACCACCACCTGGACATCATCTAGGGCCCTTTGCTGGACTCCTGCCGTGGAGTCTAGCTATGGTTGGCCCACGTATACGGCCTGGATCCCAACGCGGAGGAGATCAAGCGCTTCAGTCGGGTCAACTGTACGACCTCGCCAGCTGAGCTCCGTTTAAATCCACGTTCGTGTGTCCCTCCTACGGAAAGTTGGGCTCCTCATCAAGATAACCCCTTCCCCTTCGAAAAGTCTGGCGCAAGCCCGTAGTCATTTTTATTTTTTTAAGAAATCTTTTCATCTTGCGGCTTGTTTAAGAGAATTTTTTACTCAGTTCTTGGGGTAAATCAGAACCACACTGCGCGAAGTAAGTGAACAGTAATTGTTAGACTACATATACCATTAGCAAGTTTACTCATATCTTATGAAATTTGGATATGGAAGTGATTAGGACTGTGCATGTCAGCCCGAGTCTTTTAAGATAGAGGTGATACTGGCAAATAGAAATTTGCACTTTTTTTCGGGAATTCGATCAAAATTTCGGGAACTCAGTAGAAATTTGGGCAATCTTTTCACTTTTTCTTCGTCTCTGCAAAAATTTCACCTATTCTGTGCCCGAATTTTGGTCATTTTTTGCCCGAACTTGATTTTCGACCTCAGAAAATTTGGGGGCATTCTGCCCCCTGTCCCCGCCTCGTACGCCTATGCCCCCCTCCCCCTTCAATACCTTGTCTGGGCCTGGTCTGGCGACGCCACTGTTCCCAACTTAATGCATGGATACTACAGCCAATTCAAATAGGGGAGTTACCGGTGGCCGGCCGCCCGCTTCCGTCATCGTCAAGTAATGCTGTAGGCATGTTGTAAATGTAATGTCCTGCATGTCGATGTAATGTCCTGCGTCCTGCATGTCGATCAACGTTGTGACGTCAGTGTTAGTCATTGCATATCGTGCATCGCAGATCGAAACTCAGTCTGTCAGTTGATGACAAAGCCGGATGCTGCTGACAAGGAAAGGAGATCAATCGCTGTTAGCGTTGTAAATGAAGTGAGTTTCACAAATTCACAGCGACAAAATGCTCATTGCATCCATTTCATAAAAAAATAAGTAGTATTAACTTCTTCAATAATAGAAATGTGAATTACGGTTGAAATTACGCCAACCTATTTTTCGTTCCGTGCCCTTTCGCAGCCGCTTTGTCACCGTTTGGAGATGTGGATACCAGTTGCGCGATACTGTTATTAGCACCGGTGCGACAGCCTGTTAATATGCCGATATTTTTTAGGCTTAGTCCTAGGATAAGTCTTTTACGTTTACAAAGTTTAAAGATAGAAATAAATACAAGGTTTGTGATGTATGCATGGTGGTGGATCTAGTTCCAGTTCTTTTGGTTGGTAGTAACTGATCTCAACTGTGACTGTGGCTGTGGCAGAATTTGATTATGCTCGGCTTTGTTAGGTATTAGGTTGGCTTGGGTTTTGTTTGGGGTCTGGATTACAGGGCATC
>WURT03001895.1:15597-36359 GCA_009936505.3 Holothuria glaberrima
CTCGGGGCGCTGTTATATTAAGTCTAGTCGCATACATGACGTTATCTATATCCCACGAGGGATTTGTAAAAGAACGCATGCAGTGAATATTAAAGATATAGGTGTCTTTGCTTTCCTTAAGGCTCTATGAAGTATGCTACTGTATGAGAGTGTGTGTTTATTTATTTATCATTATTTTGCTGGAGAGGAGTCATTTCTTTTTTGGACTTGTTATGCGATTTGATTTCATTACTTAGTGATATAAATTTGCATAATTGTTTTAGTGAATAGGAATTCAAAATTAAAGAACACCACATAGTTTACGGGTCAAGTGATTTTCCTTTTATTTGGGGGAGGGGGGAGAGTAATTTATTCAATTATAAAAAAGGTTAAAGTTTTATAGTAAACATAGCTGCAGAAATGACCGGCTTTAATTAATTTGACTAAAATTTAAAGATAAATAACACGTGACCGCAGTTCATTTCAAACATTTGCATTATATTAAGTGGAATTAGTTTTTATAATTCTTTGCCATGAGGAATTGATCTCCATGAAAAAACGTCACTACCGTCGCCTCACGTGCGTGTATTAGTCTTGCACCTATGTTGGGCGGCACTCGTAGTACCAACGTCTATATACGAACTTTCCAATTCATTTTCTATTTGTGTATACGTTGTAAGCTATTAAATTATTCGTATAGGCTATTCGATAACCAAATAGTGGCAAATCATAAATATTCAGCAAAAATGACTAAGGCAAGTCTGATTGCTATAATTTCTCGCGACAAAGTCAATATGTTATAGTGTGTGATTTCCCTGCTTAAAATTTACTCGATGGGGAAGTCCCGTTGACCTATTGCTGTATAAAAATGAAGGTCGCCGGAACAACCTTACGTTTTTAACCCCGCCTTGCAGTATGTATATTCATGTACTAAACCCGATCAACCGATCGACATTCGAGAGATGATTTCAAATAAGGATAACGAATGTAGTGGAACTGGTGATCTCTGTCATTGCTTGCAGTTGGTAGAATACGTACGTCAGAAAAGGCAAATATTCGAGGTTACCGTTTGCAGGCATATTCCATATTCCCATAGAATAATTTGCTAGGGGTGCACAATTGTCACACATACCATAACACGAAACACAGCTTACATGAGATACAGATATAAGCATGCTTCCAAAGTTTTCTTCCTCGGATTCAGATAGGCAGTGAAAGATAATGTTTGCCCTTTGTGAGAACATCGACTCTTTCTAAGTGTAGGTACAAACATAGCCGCACGGGCCGGGGGCTGGGGTGGCCTCTCCAAGTGTCAGAAACCTGACTAAATCGGACAGGTATTTTGTCTCGGTCGGGCGGAAAATTGTACAGTTAAAGCCTGTACTCCACACTCTGGAGTCGGGCAAAAATCACCGCCCTCCCTGAGAAAAACAGTACCGTATGTCCATGGGCACGAAGATGCCTATGATTGACTTTGTGGGGTTAAGGAACAGACACTAAGGACAGAACTGTTGTGAGGAGACCAACACCATCAAATATTCGAAAGAAGACTATACCATTTGTGTAACCACGGGTTTGTTTGTTATACAGAGTACCGGTATATTTTTACCGATATACAACTTACAATTCAAACACATTATAGAGAATTTTGAAGATGCGAAAATGGGCTGCCTTGGTTTTTAAGTAAAGTCTACAGTCCATAATAGTCCGGGCACCAACTGGGTACTTAACTCCAGCCTGATCACCTATTTGACTAGACTGCTTTCAAGTATAACCACAAGTGAATCATTTTGAACCGAATCTAGTGAAATATTTGACCACAGTCCAGTTCCATACCGGTTGATTAGACCTTTTTAAGACTACAGTATTAAGCCAAATTTGTTATTCTGAGAATAATAGCTCTTGAAATAGAAACAATTCCCCTCCAAGCTATTTCGACTGACTTGTCGATAAATCCTGCATTTCCTTCTTGTTTTTCAAAGATTACTAGATTGCTAGAGGTCTGCCATACCAACGCGTGTATATTAAACATTAGGAGAAGTGAGTGCTCTCCTTAGGATTGTAAGGATAAATTCAGAGATAAAAGGTTGCTAATTGAAAGAATTAACTTCTTCTCAAAAGTCTATCTCCCTAAATGAAATTGATAAACTGGACGCCGTAGGTTAACCTAATGCTGTCCTTACTTAGTTCAATCCCTTTTTGGAAGGAAAATCCCTACGGACGTAGTTATTCCGACAGACCTTGTGTGCTGACTTCGTCTACCCCGGAGGGAGCACGGAAGTACTACCTCGGAGAAAGTGTGCTACAGTAGCCTACTTACAATGTACATGAGTAAAATATTTAGGGACATTGTAATGTCTTTTCTCATCTCTTTTTACTTTCTCGGCATGCCTTTTCAGCACACTAAACGTAAATATATAGTAACTTAAAACTTAAAAACCCACCATTTAAAGATAAACACGACAATAAGCAAACACTTTAATCGAAAAGTAAAAATTGGAATTTTCAATTTTGCAATCTGTACACCCAACATTGTGCTCTGTCCTCACAAATACAATAAACTAACTACCAAAACTCTTCAGGCCGCTAGTTAATTTTTACTGAGTTTTTGTTTTCAAAATGTTTTTCCAAGTTTCATTTGTGTGTATGTTGAAAGTCGCATATCACTATTATCAGCATTATACCGAGAACTTGATCTAATCCAAATTTTACAAAGAATACGTTTACCCAACTTTGTTATCCTAACGTGCACGCCAGTGAGGGTTTTATACGAATACAATGTTTAAATAGGTTTATGTTTTAATAAGTGTTTGGTCGAGACGAAGATGCTACAAAGGATGTATACCTATCTGTTGGAACACAGAGGTGCAACCGAAGAAACCGTAGGCGTAGGAAGCTGTTCGAGACTGGGGACTAAACTTTGTTTCGGATCGCCGTCCTGGGAGAGGGATCTAAGGGGAGGGAATGTCCCCTCCTCTTTTAGAATTTCTGGATATTTGAGAGTCCTTAGGTGCAATTTGGAGCGTCATTTTGGACAAATTTTAGGGTAGATTACTTCAAATTTTTGACATTTCTTACAGAAGAAACAAATTCGTCCTTGGATCTAGGGGGCGAAAGCATAGTTCCGCCTCCACATTTTTGACTGGGGGCTTTAACCCCCAACCCCCCCCCCGCTTCCTACGCCTATACATTTTGCCCAAAGCAAGGCTAAGTGGAGAATGACCAAGATTATATTAGACAGGCTACAATATTTTGGCATCCGATTTGCTTCATGGGGGTAGGCAGGCTGCCCTGAGACCCCCCCCCCCTCGGCTTTCTCTGACTATGGGTCTGGTTGTCATAGCTAAATAGAAACAAATATGTCGAAACAGGTGAAACTATCACGGATTGGCAAACAATGACATAAGGGAAACAGTCAGATTTCATTCAAGTTCGGTATACTTATTTATCGCGGTGTCCTTAGGTATCAGTTTATTACCTAAGTGTAGTCACAACACCGTGTACTGTTTAATGATGTTGATAAATCTATTAGACAAACTCATCCCCCCCCCCCTCCACCGTGCCTGTATGTTCTTTCAGTACCACTTCCTCCTTTATCAGTTTATAAAAAATAATTTGGGATAGCTTTTACGACAAAATCTTCTATAATTAAAGCTTGAATGTGTCTAGCGTGATTCCATGGAGTATTCCTCGCCAGCTCCTATGAAAATGTTGGTTCACGTTACTAATATTTCACGTTGAAATTTCATGTGAATATCGTCAGCTTACAAGGTGGAGATTATTCCTTAACTTCCAAGACAAAGAGGCCTAAACGTCAGAGGGAATTACAATATCGATTTAAGATTGTCTTTGTATTGACTTCTTACCATCGCATGCGTGGTGTACCGAAGGTTCACCCATGGAATCGGTTGCCCACACATTTGCAGTCGTAACTACGACCATGGAGCTACTACAAGTAGTAGTAGTCCATGCTACGACCAGCCTGTGACCGAGATAGGGGATCTGAAGAGGGAGATAATCACCTTTTGAGGGCTTTTGTTGTATACCACAGGAAGACCCCCAATGTCTCGACACTGTCGGAACCAAACTTCTCAACATTTACTTTTAGGCCTCCCCGACCGTTTGAGAACTTTGTTTCGCCACTGCCCGTCCGAAGATATTTCTGCAAAAAGTATCAATTTTAATAATTTTCTCTTGCATGCTAAACGCTAACATTACAATTGAATTAATGTAGATATTATCTGTTAAATGCAGTGTATAGGGCTCTACAAAAGAGGGACGGGGGAAATAAGATACTTTGTGACCAATCGAAAAACTGAAGCTACTAGAGCCAAAAGCAAGAGGCCTTGAAGGGGGTCTTGGGGCTCTCCAGAGGAACAGTTTGAAAATTCAACACTGTTAGATGCGAATTCCTACGACATTGGAATAAAGGTGAGTAGGGGAAAATTTACATAGAGTCATAAATATTTAATGAATCTTACGTCATTCATTACGCAGTTTGAAAATAATGAAAAAAGGTACGTGGTCCATGATCACAGGTAAATAAAAGCAAAAAAAAAACAAAAGAAGACAAAGAAATATATTGCAGCTTGCACTGTTATGGCTCTACAATGTGGGTGGAGTAGGTAAGGTGGTTAGCATGTACTGCCTTACACTTGGCAAGTCTCCGGATCAAATCTTGGTGGATTTACCTGGAAATGTGCTGCTGACTTTGGTGCAGACTTGTAATAACAGGAGTAAAAGGGCAGTGTCTGTGTTGGGTGAGTACGAGTACGAGTACATGTCCCTTTTCATGAGTACAAGTACAAAATTTTGCATTAGCCCCTATGTAGAGCTTTCAAAATCTGTGAGCACCAGTGCGAGTAAAAATTAATTCTCGTAAGTCCGAGAACAGGTAATTGTGCAAAACCTACTCACTACAAGTCTGCCAGGGTGACTCAGAAATGCTTGTTCGGCATGCTTGTTAGCAGTGGAGCTGGTGACTTCTTCAAAATGGTGATATAACAAAGGGTTTCTGGTTGTCCCACTCAGGAAGTTGTCCGATTCTTGAGATGACAGAAATCGTCCGCTTTAGGTTTTTGCTGTCGAGCAATGGTGCAGAGCACGGATCATTTACCTTTATTGACCTTTGGGAAAGTGGTTAAAGAGGCTCCCTCTCCGTATTGGGACATTGGAAGGCAGTCCAGGAGCAGGACTTTAAGCATTTTGGTATACCCCTGCTTCGTTACTCTCTGAGAATTAGTATAAAAGACGTGACATGCCCGATCTGTCAAGAGTTCATCCGTTGTCTACTTTGTAACAGGTTTTTGATTAGCCCAAGTTTCTCCTTGTATATTATTCGTCACTTATCAACCACATTAAAGATTCGCTATATGAAATCGCTTCTCTGGTCTTTCCCTGCTAGTTATCTCGATACCTAACGTATTGTTTTGTGACCATCAGTTGATTAGAGCATCTTTTATCCTAACGCTTTCACACTTATGGCATAATGGATTAAGTTAACCAGGATCTTGGTAATACACATTTCCTGGTTTAATTAAAAGAGACTAGATTTTAAAAGAAAATATGCTAACATTTGACTCTGGCTTTCAAGGCAGTTTTTACTTGAAGCAGCAAATGGAGTGAATTTCGACGGGGAATTCGTGGTTATTTTTACAGGGATGTGACCTCTATTCTGGTTATATTAAAGCAGAACATTCATAGAGAGTAGTGGTAATAGTGGTGTCATACCAGGTTAAAGTATTGTCTTACGAAGGTGTTGTGAAATTTTCAAACAGGAAATGTTACCCTGTCAAATTTGAAGTAAACATCTTTGATTAAGAGAACTCTTCAATTCCTGACAAGTGCAACCTCGCCAGCTTACATCCAAGGAGGCCCAACTTCTTACATTTCACTCTTTTCTTTCTCAACATTTCATTCGGCGTCAAAAAGACAAGTGCAAATGTCAATATTTAATGAAAACTGCGCTTTGAAGTCAAGAAGAAACTCTCCTTGACAGTTTATGTTGATGACACCCCATACCCCTCCCATTTTTAACTGTTTGAAGATAAAATATTGTCAGATGGTTTATCGCTTGAATTTTCCATCTTTGTTTCAGAGGTAAGGTAGACAAAAATGCACTTTGCCGCAAGTTAACTATAGCTCAAGTGCACTATATTACTTTAAAATTTTTGTTTCACAATTACGTTTTTTTAACTCATATTTTAGCCTATACAGTGATTTTTGAGGTATACTTGTCATACTTAAAGCGAACATTATATCAATTTCCAGGACAATTTAGCTCCATTCAAATCATCACGCTTTGGAATCTACAATTAGGAGGCCTCAGGCAACGCTTTTCTTCTTGTCGTGGTATGACAAGAGTCTCATGCTACAACCACCCCTAGGTATTCCCAAGCAATCCTAAGCGATCAAGGTGGGGAGCGCTAGTGTTGTATAGCCTCCCACAATCACGGTGTTAGGATAAAATATACTCTATTTTTTCTGGTGGCAAAGTTAGGACATTTTGCTTAATATTTCTGGCAGATTTTCCAGCCCCTACTTTGGTAGTAGTCCCGCAATCTTATGCAAGCAATCCCCCCTTCCTCAGCCTTACATATGCAAGCCCCATTACCAACACACAGCTGACAATGGCTTGGCGACTATACAAGCCTATGGATCTCTGGATCCCAGTCAAGAATGGGTGAGAACAAGTCTCCATATTGGGGGACATGACCCCATTTTCAAATAAATTACTGTGTGCAAAATCAAATTCAAAGAACGATTTCTTAAATATTGTGGGACATTTCCCCTGTCCCCGGGATCGCCGCCCATGGGTGCAGGGATGAGAATCATGCCACTGATTTTGAAACTTTTTTTTTGTTTTTTGACTCCAATATTTTTCTCTGGACGATTCTCCAGGGGGAACTTATATGTGACACTGACTAACTAAGAGAAGCGCCACCATCAATTGGCTCGTTATACCTTTCAGCCATACTAGAAGTCGTTTTGCCAAAATCTCAGATTGTCAGATTGTTGTAAATGGCACTTCCGAGACCTCGTAAGTAGTATCAATTCAAAACGATGTCCTTCGGAAATTTGACGACTTTTGTGAATGAAGTATTCGCTATTTTGGCTATTAGTTTCAACTACACTACTTTTATAGAGACAAGTTTGGTTTCAAAGTGACTTTTGAACCTGGAATGCTGTCATGGGTCATGAGGAACCCCCAGTTGTTGACCCGTGGTAAAGTGTTTATGGGCAGTACATTTTTATATCTACCGCTCTTTGCCACCTCTGAATTTTAGCTTACACCATTTTCGTTTTCATTCCTCTCTGTTCCTTCCCCAAGGATAAAATCTGATGACGTCATTGCCTCTGTACAATGTCAACCAAAACAAATGATTTACACATTTCTCAACAAGAGCTTAACTCCATATTCTTGTATGATTATTTCTCCTTTCTTAAAGTGCTTTACCCCGGCTTGGATATCTAAAAATAAAAAAAGATTGCTCTCATCGCGCCTTTTCTACGGTACTACGACTTTTTACGTCTTCCTACGTAAGTGCCAACGGCTGACTGATTCACGTACATATGATTGCGACTTAATTCTGTGGTTTAGAGAGAAGGCATGCTCTACTCGTACCTGCCTCCCTAACATACTGTCACAATGTCATGCAATCACTTCGGTAACGCATATTCATATGAAAAATCAAAAAAATTATAAAAATTTTATTGAAGTCATCGGTCGCACATTCAACACAAAAACTTATTTGTTTCATTTACTTCTAGGAAAACGTTACCAGTAAAACATTAAAATATCGGACACGTTTTGCCACTTTAGAGTAACTTAACACTTACTGTGTGTCTTTTATACGAAAAACTGCTAAAATCAACCTTGAAAACAAGAATCAAAAAGACGAATCTTGTAAGTCCTTCTCAAGGTCACCACTAAACTCCACCTGATGCGCACTGTCTGGTAAAATATATTCTGATTGGTTCATGGTATTGTACTGTATCGATTGTATCCACTTATTACTTAGGGATTAGGGTTAACATAAAAAATTATTCCGATACAGTGCGCATTGGACCTTAAACTCACGTCTTAAATGTAAGATGGCCAATTCTGTTGAAAGGAAAGAGCATTTTTTGTCACATAAATTCCTCCGACAATTTAACTATCATCAGAACGTGAAGGAGTGTTTAAAATCGTTTTTGTGTTTTGTGTTTTTGTGTTGCCTCTATTAGCAACTCCCCGGTTAGTGTGTTTGTTGAAACTGTTTAAGAGAGTTCGCGCTTGCCCTAAGACAGAGCTGTTTGACGGCGTAGTCTCAAGTCCCGTCAGGGTGGTATCTCCTTTAAAAGGAAGTCTAAGGTTTTAGCTTGCACCCAGTGAGAGATAGCTAACAGCACTTTTCTCTCAAATGTAACATTGAGTCGGAATCTGTTAATAAGTTTAAAACTGGAGAGCTTACATGCTTAGCATACGGGATTTTTCCATGAATTAATTTTGCTTCACAACACAGCTGAATCTGTTTTCAAATTGTTCGTGAGTAAAATCAGCATCTCTTGGACCAATAAGATCAACGTCAAATACTGAATGTAAACCAGACAGATTCAAATGGTTTCACCTGGAAACTGAATTTACAGGAACAAACTGGTTACATGAACGACGGAGGTGTAAATCACAAACTAGATCATACTGATAATTTTGCCTTCGTGCACGCCCCGCAAACCCCTGTTCTCTGACAGTAGATTTACCAACATATTTATCGACAATTGGGGTCTCATGGAAGTTTAGCTCAGACTAAGTGAGCCACACCCTATGCATAAAAGCTGGGGAAACAAAACCATCTTTCAGTGGCGTACAGCAGACTCGTCGACCAATTCCAAGCTCTAAAGGGACATACAGTCCCCCCCCCCATATTTGAATTAGTGTACCCCATCACCCTAATTCAAGAATGGCTCCTATCAATCATGTGACAATATTTTTGTTCTTTATATGCTAGATTCATGCAGAATAACGCCTTGAGTTACCTTCAATATTCAATTTTTTTATATACAAACATATCGAAAGATACTTGTGAGTGAAACAGGAGGCGATTTAGATTCTTTTAATATAAACTTGGGGCGACTGCTCTCTCCCTTTAAATTAAGAATGAGCCACGTGGTGGGCTGGTTATAGTTGCTCGAAAGTAGCATGCATCTTGTCCAAAAATGGCAAATTTTCTGCTCAAATTGGGGAAAGACTATGTACCAGCCCCGGTCTCGTACGAATCATGTACCCGTTTATCTCTGGTGTGAAGAGAGGCAATAGAGATAAAGCATCTTGCCCAAGGACACAACATACTCACATAAGTCAATTCAATTTTCAATTTTATTAACATTTATTTCAGTCCTTTTTAATCAAGTAGATGCGGTGTACATTTTCCGAAGAAGAAAATAGACTGGGGACAACTCAGAGAAAGTGACAGTTGCTGGGGGCATGAGTTACCACTTAACAAAGAGAAAAAAAAAGAAAAAAAAACAAGTTCACAGTTAACTAGAAGAAAAGGTTAGAAGACAAGTAAGAAAAGATATAGAATAACCACTAAAGATTACAAAAATAGGATTCGAATCAAGGATCTTTGGATCACAAATCCGATACCTTAGCCAAATTACAGGGCATCTCGAACAGAAAAACCCATAAATGATGATAAGTAACTTGGAGAGTTTACGTCTTCTTCCAATGAATAACTATCCAACAGCTGTGACGTCTACCTTTGCATGTTTTCATTGCATCTATCGCCAAGTCCAATGAAGCGAATCAAATCACCATACTGATACGTTTTCACCAATATCTACGATGCATGAAATTCATTTCTCTTAATCTTCACAATCGGTTATTTCTGGCATTTTCAAGGAATAAAGGGCAATTTTCTCCACAGGGAGAGTGTAGTTTGCTAGCTAAACAGCTAAAGACGTAAATGGAATACTGGGTATTCTCTGAGGCCATCAGTAGCCTCGCCAAACCTAAATTTATTTGAGTGAGTGCTCCTTCTGTGAGCGTGTTCACAGTTTTTATCTTGTAAAAAAGAATTCCATATTACTTAAATTCACTCTCATGCATGGAGAGAATAAACTGGTAAAGAGAGAGAGGAAAAACTCTTTATGAGCTATGTAAAACAGATGATAAGCGATAAAAGAGTTCACTAACTCTATGAGAGGTTAGGAAAAAGAACAACATCCGTGAATTATAAAAAGAGTAATTGTTAGTTACATTAAATTAATTTTAATTAGTTTTAACTAATATTAAAGTAATTATTTGTTGCAATTGCATTTGAACCACTGGTCGGTGAATTTGATGGTACGAGGGTATTTGGGTAGGAGCGGTGGATGCTGACACCCCGGTTAAATAAAAACAATGACACTACTCAAGGTGTCTAAAAGGAATTGGCCATGGTGCAACTGCCAACGATGAATGCGTGCGAAGCGGGTCGAAAAAAAGCCTTTAAAGGTAGTGACAGTACAGAATGATTTCATATCTGAAATTATGTTATGTACCAATGAGTAAACCAAATAGCTTCATGAGTACACTAACTCTAAAAGAGTTATTGAAACATAAAAACTAAATGAGTAATGAACTCAAGTAATGAGTTATAAGGAGGGTGTACTAACCATAATTATGAGTTAGTAAAAATAATGAGGACTCAAAAAAGTAAAATACTCTAAAAGCCGTAAGGAAAAAACTGTGCTACAAAGGAGTCATGGCAAACTGAACGGGTTACGCAAGAAAATCGTGAATGATGAAAAGAGTGTGGCACCAACTCTAGGAGAGGTATGAAACACCCAATTTATGAAAAAAGTTTACAGTTGAGGAGAGTAGATTTACACAGAGATGGAAAGAGATGTCATCCCCTATGGCAGTAATTGCTAAGGAGAACTTTAAATGTTTCATTAAATGAATTAAAATTCTTAAATTATTATAATTTTCGTTTGCTTTGGCCTATAGGTATATGGGGAATTTTTCGTTTTTGCGGGGAACGTCTGTATTGGGGAGAAAATTGCCGGATATTTTCCTAATTGCCCCACGCCACCCCACCCCACCCCTACACCAATGCCAAGTACTAAGCAAAACGAACGCCACTTTTCTACGAACATTAACGCACAGGCTAAGTTGTAACTACTTTGTAGATTTAATACTATGCAGTGATCTGTAAAACTTTGATTTTATTTCGATTACAGTACGTGATTTTCGGTTTGAAAATGCGTATGGTAGCTTATTTGAGTAAGAAAATCACTCACTCTGTGATGGCTCTCTTTAGCCTTTTTGGAGTAATTTACCGAAGACTGAAGACTCACGTTGAACTTTTAAAACGATATCATATGACATTTTATACAAAGTGCTATTTGGAAAAGTGTACCGATCACACAAACACATAGTTAGCCAGCCTTTCACTTGATCGCATGTTATTGAATTAGCAGTGTAATCTTGTACATTGCGATACTCACACGTGTTCTGCCATGACGTCTGTATCCAATGCCATCGTATTTAGATGACCTCATACTCTCCTGTGAGTCACATATCATTTACGTACCTTGCGGTGTACCAGCGATCATGCTCGAAATACCACAAAGTATCATGGGATGTACTATACGTCAGAACTTATATCAGACAGGGCATTCACTTCGAAAATATAAAAATAGAGTGAGACTAAAAACATACTATCAATGACTCACAGAATTTTGAAGATGTTCTTTCAGCACTGACGTGATTCTTTTTGGCGGGAATGTTCCGGTAGGAAACTTTCAGACACCACTGGCGCGAACTCATTAAATAAATTACCGAATACAAATGATATTGATCAAATCATCGCCACGTGTGAAGTGAGTGGGAATTTTAGGATAAGAAAGATTGGAATAGTTTGAAAATATATCATTGGTTTATTGTGTATCCGAAACCCGGAAGTTTGAACCAGAGAGAAGAGACGAACTTAATTGAAAGCAAATGAACATTAATAATGCACGCTTCTCTGAGTTGTTACACTGCAATACATCATTCTCTACAATTTTTTTACACTTTCTTAAAATATCTTAACCCATAGAGATCGTGCACGTGGTTTTGTCGGTCATTTTGGACGGCAAAAAAGAACTGGCACCTACTTAGATAATACAATTAATTGCTTATATCTTCTTCTGTCTTTCCAAATCTTGTATTTCTTTTAGTGAAACTTCCTTTTTCTGCTCTTAGAGACATGTGCATCAAGTGATAAGCAATGAATAACATTTTTTTTTTCCCAAAATATTATACACCAGAAACGTTAAAGGCCCTTTTTAAACCAGCCTTGCGTGGTAAGTCAATGAAATCAGGGACAATTTTTGCCGTACAGAGAAATAACTCACGTGGTACGGCAAAATACGTCATCTGCACGACCTCCATAGACAAGACACAGTACGGAAAGGTCACTTCAATGCAAGGGCTTATCCAGGAAGGGGAAAGGCTCATTTTCCTCTGTCAGAAGCCTTCCCTGCCCCCATGAGATAACAGAATAGGTGTTATTTTGCAATATACAATTTCATCTCCGCCGCTAAATGTAAAAATCCCCCTCCCTTCACTCTTACCCCTTAAGTGCCAGTGTCTAGCTACGCTAGCACTCGAAATTTTCCGCAACTCTATAGTACCTCACTCGCCTTTGTAAAAGAATGGGGAAAAATGCCAAAATAGCAACTTGTGGGACTTACCCATAGAGCAGGATATAGGAACTACAGTATATCGTACTCTATGAACTAACCACACTCTCCTCCACCTCCTTGCAGTTTTTATTCTTACTGTTATGTATTCTATGGGTACACGGTAAAAAATGTACATACCTGCACAGAAGAAAATATAAAGAACAACAAAAGAAAACGGAAAAAGTGCTGTCAATTAGCTTCAAAAAATTGACAGCACTTTATCCGTTTTCCTTTTGTACTTCTTTATGTTTTCGTCTGTAAATGTACAGATATTTTAGACATTTTTTAGAGTGTAGGCATAATACGGCGGTGTGTAAAGTACAGCACACCATTTTAATGCAGTTACTTCATTCACCCTGTGGCATTATGCCGAAGGGAATTTTAGAGAAAAAGCACTGTTAATTCACTAAAAGTTAAAATCTTCACTTTTAATAGCAACGTATCATTCCTTACTTGCAAGGGTAAATACTGCATCTTCATTCGCCTTTGTGTCTTGCGATTTTTATCTGTCTATCTCTAAATTTTCAACAGCAGCTCGGTGGATTTAATTTCTCTTTGGCGAGATATCAATCACTTTGAAAAGGTCTCTTTAGTATCTATACGATACAGCGGAAGTAACTTATTTGCCTTCTAAAGTGAAAAATACCACTGGACTTGCTCCAAGCACACTTCCGTAGTACATTTACTTGTTCATGTTGAGTAGAAGTAAAATGTACAGGGGAGATGGAGTTCTGTCATGATGAAATTACTGAACGTTATCTGAAAATAAAATTAATTATCCCCTCGGGTTTGGTAGAGTGAAAGACATCTGGACTAAATCATGATTAACATGAAAAGTGTTCTATGTTAAGAGTGAAGTCAAATGTCCCTTGGCAATCTATTTTGGGTGTATGACGTCATTTCCCGTCTTCGGCATCAGTTATTTGGCTGCCTGCATGAAGGCAGTGGTATTAAAATCAATGAAGCATGATGCATCCATTGCCTGAGAGCAAGGAGATGAGAGTTTGTTGGTTGAACTCTCGATTCGTTGGTGTTATGATGAACCGACCTCCAGATTTCACTCGGAATGAATACGCTAGTTAGGAGTTATCACTGCGCATGCACAGTGACTTCAGGTCATACGTCATATGGGTACATAACGCATTTGCTAAGGTTTGTGAATTGTGCACTGCGCCCAACAGTAACTCTGAAATGTTTTGTTGAAAGTCTTTGTGTTAAATTTTGTAAGTGTATCTGAATGATTAGAATGATATAAAGCGCTAGAATCCACCATAGGGGAAAAATTTCGGGGCGTGACACGCCCCTTCCTAAAGGCGAAAAAAACGATAAAATACATAAGATTATATTTCGCCATTTGGTAGAATCTGAAGAACAGATATACACCAACGTTATTTAAATGGCCCACCATTTGTACATGGTAACAGATACATGTACGTAAATTGGTCAACATTGAATTAATTGCATATAAATTATAAAGTGAAAAGGACATTACCATCCGTTTACGTATTCCTATACAAAAAGCGTGTAGTTTCGCAAAGTCGACCTGATTTTTTCCCTTTTAGACGATTTCCCCTTTTAGGCAGGTTTTTTCATACAATATTTCCCCTTAATCCCAAATTAGCAAAATATAGCTTAGTGTAACATATAATGACATTAATAACTGCATTCTGTACAGATATGACCTATGACCTATGACTTTCTCGATGAACTGAAAGCTATGAAAAACGATTTCTCAGACGCGTTTCACCAACAGACTTTTCAGAGTGCCTGTTCGGTGATCAATAAAAGAGTTGTAGACACACATTTACATTTCCTCAATAACTTCATTGGAAACGTACTTTTATTCAAGTCTTCCTGTAGAAAAAGTCAACGGCAGTTATATTTGCTGAAATTGGTGTATGTTAGTCGTTGTCGCCTCCGATCGTAAGGTAAGGAAAGACAGAGTACCTTTAATAGTTTAGTAAAACCCACAATATTTGCTGGTATTTTGTATGTAAGTCCATAAGACATGATCCCTAGTATTTTCGTTGAGGGAACGAAAAGCCTTTCATTTTCTCTCAATTTTTGCCAACGACCGTAGTATGTAGTTCTATTGACCATGAAAGGCAGAGTTTTAAGCGAGCTTCGCGCGTTTCTATTGCAGCAAACATACCTGGTGATTACTGAGACTCTTAGACACACACACAGGCAAATATTATATTCAACTACATGTTCAGGATGTTTAAATTAACGCACTTAATTGGGATATCCCCATGTGAGCATGATAGTTGCCTCTAACTGTCTAAAAACAAACTGGATTCATGTCAAAATTACTTGACTTCATTTGATTCAACATTTACTACATTTGGTTAAAACTGAAGCCCCTCAGTTCATTTTAGCCTAATCTAGTGAAACATTTGAACATATTTCTGTTCGTGCCCCTATTGGTTAGATTGTTTTCAACTTTTAATGTGATTTTTTTAGATGAATGTTCCTTCAGGAAAATTGCGTCGTACTGATTTCAACTATTGCGTGGACACTGTGATAATTTTTTTATAATAATTTTTTTTATTTTTCGTACCCCGGAGTTTCAATCCCTTTTATTGATACATCAAAGTGAATGACAGCAAATCCACAGTATAGATCGCCAAGGGAGACCTAACTTTGTTGTCCATCTCCACCCCATCAACTCAAATGGATCTTGGTACCTTCGATAATGTGTTTTTCAGCCCACTCCGCGCGCCAGTCGCTGATGCCTAAGAGTAATATTGTTAGGACTTAATGTTCCGAAAGTTAACTTTAAGTTCCATGTAGCAATCTTTTCATTAATTGTCTCCATTCAACCCCTGGTTAGCACACTTTGTTCTCTGTGAAAAGCTTTCAGTCTTATATCTGTTCAAAAAAAGATAAAACTACTTTTGTCTTGTACGCTGCACTACTTAACCTCACTCGATTGTCAACTTTTTTAATATGGGCCTCTGGGCTCTTTGCCCTGACTGTACATGGCCTACGGCTTGGTACTCAAACGCTGCCCTTAGGGCCGCATGCTGCGCATGCAGCCCCGGGACCCTGTCGATGCGGCCTCTGAATTGATTTAATGTTTTGAGAGAGTCATCTTCGACAAGAAGAAAAGAAGCAAAGCTGGAATAAGGACAAATTGTCAATACTGATATTTATTTTAAATTATGTATTTTGTAGTCCTACTTGACTCGGTCCTATTTTGCTCATCTGAGTGGCGCTAGGCTGTAGCACGTTTTAGGGCATATTTCTTCTTCAGTACCTAGCCAAGAATAGGAGTTTTGCTTTGTGTACTGTGTAGTTGACAATCATGTTTTGTACCCAGTGGGATTTAGTTTGTGCATTTTGAAGAGTGTGTATTTGTAGCGACAAAGCTTGTAGCAGATATATCCCGAAAATCAAATTGCTTCGTAGGGTGTTTGTACAATTCAAAAACGCATCAGTTTTACTTGAACGTCTTTCGTTGATAGGTTGTTGAAATTAAAATCTCTGCAAGCCATTTCAATACTTGTAGAGACTTAATCAAATGTTATCATTTGGCATCGCCTAACAGTACGTATGCGACGTTTTGTATGCGCTCGCTCGCACTTCTGTGGTAAATGATACAGAATCAGTCAATCTACTAATTTTTTCGATATCTTATAATGCAGCCCTCGACCCCAGTCCCGCTTCTGTGTGTGACCGCGTTTGAGAATATCTGATCGAGAGTTCCTTCACATTCTGAATACTAAAGTAGGATAACTGCACAACTGTCATGACTTTATCCATTTCAGAATGCGGTTTTCAATGACTTTGGGATGCCACATTTTTTCAGACACCACAATTCTACGAATGATAAACATCAAAATGATCATACTGGTGACTCACGCATGCTAGACGCAAACCGGTAGACTGGGTAGAGCCAGGTGGGGGTAGGGGCCAACCCCCGCCTTTGGGGAAATTTTCCACTGCTTTCGTCTTAATGGGTACGATAAAGTATGTAATCACTCTACGACGACCAATCTCCTCGAAGCATTCCTTTGTTTTGTTCTAAAAGGGAGCACATTGTTTCAATACAACCCCTGAATTTTCAAATTTTCCGTTACTAAAAAAAAATCAAAATTTTCAGCGCGCTTCGAGCGCTAAGATTTTCACGTGCGCCATCCTGTCGCCGCCCGTCTGAAAGCTTTGTCCCCTGTATGGCAAATTTTGGCGCCATCACTAATTGTAGAAACAAATTTGTGGTAAAGACAGATTTTCTGCAATCTGAGTCGTCTGAGAAGCCGAATTTCTTATCTCAGCCCCAACCATGGTGGGGCTGAGGTTGGGTTGGTCCTGAGTGACAGTGCAAAATCGCGGGGTTGCAGTCCCTTAAGCGTTCCCTATGAAAAATCGTAACCTCTGCTACCCTTTCCCGTAGATACACCTTCGGGACCTCATAAGTATGCAATTCCGCGCCCACACGAAGGAGTGTCTCTCTCTAGGCCTGAGATTTTCCCCTGCAGCCCTCGACAACAGCCCATGCAGTTTATGCACTTTGCCCTCAATAAACCTCGAAAAGTTTGGGCATCACCGGCCTAGTGAATCATACCATTTGTGTATATACTTTGGGTTTCGTAACCTCGCACAATGTTGTAATTACGTACATACATTTTCTTCAACGTGCGAATTTACTGCGCGCTTCTCGCGCGTGTGTAGCTTGCTCGTGTCATTGCCAGGAACCATGTCGTTATTTCTTTTATCCTCTCTGTCAATCACTCAAGTCAGGGACTGTAAGAGACAGCTCCTTGCTCAAAGCAAGCGGCTGTTGGATACAAAACTGCAAGATAAAAGTTTGGTTGTTACTGTCTTCTGAACACTCACCCAATGATACTTTCGACTAGGAAAAATTAACATTTGCGCTTCTTCGGCTCCTTCTAAGAGGACATTATGTTACCAGTATCACACAAACACATAACATTTCCCTAAAAGTTTACATATACACAGTAGTGGAGATTTGTGTGAAAACGTTGACCGGGGATAAAGGACCCTCGTGGACCGGGGATAGTGGACACTCGTGGACCGAGGATAGTGGACCCTCGTGGCAAAAGCTACTTGCTCTTCACATTTCAAACGCAACTCTACAATGTTCTACCCCAAACCATCGATGCAACATATTAGTGGGGCAGATATGTGAAACAGATGCTCACTCCCGGCAGAAAATGTGAAATTTTGCATACAGGAGTATTTTGGGGCACTGATTTCAAAGATCGCCGGATCCAACAGATCTGACCACTGGGTCAGCCGCAATCTTGAATTCCAATACGGCCGCCATGACAAAATATTACAAATCCTTATCTTTGGTTCTAAATGACCTGTGGCACTGATATTTGGTACACGACGTTTAGAATCCTATGAGCTGGTTGCTCCAGAAACCGAGGGATCAGATTTACATAAAGAGCAAAATGTACAAGGGTGCACAGACCCTTCGCAAACCATATTTATAATGACGAGCACATTAAACCTAATAATATTACATGATAGCGCCGTTCAGAGGAGGAAGGTCAAGCATTATTAAGTTTAGCAAAGTGTTAAATAAAAACTTAATATTAAACCCGTAATCAAGACCCGTTATTTTTCATATTTTTATTCAGCCCCTCGAGATTTATACTCTCGCTCAGCTTAAATTCTCCCGATCCATTAAAAATAATAATGATGCATTGACGTGGATATCTTCAAGAGGTCATGTTTTGATCTACTTCTGATGAAAATGTGTGTTATCTTCGCACTGCATGGAGGTCGAGTTTAACGTAAATCACGAAAAGCTTTGAAAACATGTCGTATCGTTGCGTCATAGTCTAAATTTGTAGGTAGCTTAATTACCTTGAAATAGAACATGTTTTCGTTTCTTGCTTGGAACTGAACGTTGTACGTACTGTACCGATATTACCGATGTCCGATATTTCGAGACTGAAAGTTGACCGATGGCTATACGATTTCTATCCGATACCGATGTTTTAGAAATGAAAGAACGGAAGAAAAAACTGTGGGCTATTGAATGTGCACTTTCACGAAGTGTCACTTCATGTGGTAAAACATTGTGACGTAAAGTCAGGCATAAGGAAGTAGCGTATCTTTGTAAGGAGTAAAATCATGGGCTATACAATGTGCACTATCACGAGGTTTCTTTTCATGTGCTAAAACACTGTGGTATAAAGTCGGGCATATTTAAGGAAGTAGCGTACCTTTGTAAAAAATATAGTCCTGGGAATATCGATTGGGCATAATTAAGTAATTAAACATCAGCGCATGTACTGTAATTTCTTCAAAACAAAAATTTGAATGCCATAATTAGCAACATATCTATTTTTTTTTTATTTTTTAAACAGTACAAAATATTTCTAACGTAATGTTTTCATTTTGCACTCGAAAGACATTTAACTTACCGATTTGAAAATATCAATCCTTCAACGAGATAAGTTTGAAGTCGTGTTCCTTTGTTGTACTTTAATATTCCAATTTCATATTACTATTTTCGAAAAAACTACAATTTTGTAATCAAAAAGGAACTTGCAAAAAAGCGCGATACATCAGAATGCAAGTCATCATTCAAGATTCTGTTTATTAAATGGGAATTCAAAGCACCCATGCCATGTCGCTTAATGACATTAATGTAAAAATTATTGTTATTGTTACTAAAAAATTCTCCAGTAATGACCACTTTTCTTTTATAAAAAAAAACAATTTTTTTTTATAAAAAATACCTCCCCACTGCCTTCCAGAAACGCAAATGAACGGGTAACGTCTTCCGTGCTTTATTATTATTTTACCCGAAACGATTGCAAAATTAATGCAGAATTACAAAGTACAGCCTTATTAAACATCGGTGTAACCCAACTGACAACTTTAAAGCTCTCAATGTGTGTTCAGTCGAGTTTATTTAGTTATACAATTATCACGTAATTGTAGTGACGTCACAATGGTTTATGCAAGCAATAGGATAATAACTTTTCCCAATCTGTCCCAAATCGCCATTTTGTTCAATTAAATTACTCTAGTCCGTATTAAGTGGTTTGTGCTTGCAAAGTATGGTATGAATTACTAGGAATAATAAATATTAAAAAGAAACTGGGTCTTCAAATAAAATGAAGCCACTTATCACAATCAGTAAGAAATTCCTTTCCATACATGGTTTTGTTAGTCATCCAGTTCCGTTGCTGTGGGGTATAGATTCATGATTGACGTTGGACGTACGCAAACGTCAACATTTGTTTACAGCTGAGGTACATTTGCGTATTACGGGCTATGTAAGCTAAACACGGTCATACAAGGCGGAATAATTAGTCATCGGAGATGGTTCTAAGTAAAAAGAGCAACAAAGCCTTAAAATAAATTGTTTATTTCCATTAAAATCAAAATTGGCAAGAAATTGCTTTTTCGGGAAGTGTTTGTTTTTGTTTGGAAAACGAGCGAAACCGTAACGTGAAGTAGAGAAAATTACATCAGACGAGAGTTTTATTAAGACTCAATTTATCCTGTTATGGCTTCAGGCAATAAGGCAGTATCGCTTGTATTTCCAAAGAATGAAAAAACACGTACAATCATACACGTGTGAGAAGACATGTCACAAGCTGGTAAGAGGGTGGACTGTGCTTACCTTAAAATTTTCTTACATGAGAAACAATCATGACATGAATTCTGCCCCTTAAAAAATACATTTTTTGCTTTAAAATCCACATTTTTATCTTGTGGAGGGGAGCATCCCCCACCCGACCTTGCCTCATACACCTACGCGTACCTTACAAATAAATCAAGTTAATGGAGTGTCCGTCTTGCAAATATGAAATATCTTCCGAGAAGACCAAACGTAATATTTTCATAAGCGTAGGAAGCAATATGAGAGTTGGGGGGGGAACAATTTTTTGACTGTGCACCTCGCCCTACCCCCTAGACCAAAACATACATTTTTGATGTGAAATATTTCGCCTTTTTCTACCTGAAAGAGCAATTTAAAAAAAATAAATAAAATGAACAAAAATAAAAGGAACGTTTGTATGCCATTAACTCATGTTAAAAAATGAAACTGCACATTAAATAAAATAGAAATCTTTGTTTTTTGCCAACCATTGTACACCCAA
>WURT03001896.1:0-16990 GCA_009936505.3 Holothuria glaberrima
CTAAGGCATTACCATTGATCTTGTTGTTGTTTTTTATTATCTGCCAATACACGGATATTGCTATCATGCTATTTCGTATATATATATATATATATATATATATATAAAGAAATCTGCAGCATATCATTTGCATACTAATTACTTTAAAACAATATGGTGAAGCCATGAATATCTAGAATAGAAGGGAGATGTATAATACTTTGCAATTCTACGTGAGGTAAATCTCGTTTGCTAGCGTTTTATACTGGCAATTGACTGACCTAGTCAATTAACTAATTTACTCCCAACACTAGTAATTGACAAATTCAAGCACATTATACTGTTATTATCAATTTATGCTCCTTTTGCTGTAGTGATCTTTGTTGCTCAATTCCATTCCTACAGTATTAGCATAGGGCCCAAAGTTTTCCGCCAAGCGGAAGTCGCGGAATTAGAATTAGAAAGCGAAAAACGAATCATTAAAAAAATTGCAAATAAAAATCAGGAAATTACTATCAAAATAATTATTATAAGCTATCTGAATGATTTTAATAATACAAGAATAAAATGTTTGAAAAACAACATCGTAAAAATACATAATTATCCTCTCTATTATGTAAAAGTAAATCACAGAATCGCGTTACAAAATCATGACGAAACATTCCCTCCACAACACCCTATATCCGTGGTTGATCGAGCGATTATTTTTGTACAAGACCATAAGTATTGTGCAATGCAGCATTGTATGCCGGCATATCCTTTAAAATAGAAGTTGAGGTTTTACACAGCTTTTGAGGAATAAAATGAACTTTCGAAGATGCCTAAATTGAGAAAACTGAAGAAAATTGATTTTGTAAATTATAAAGCAGAAAGCAGAATCCAGCATTAACAAAGTAGGAAACTTTGGGCCTTTTGTTAGCATATGTCCGTTGTTATGTGTATAGACTGGGCTCACATTTTTAAGCTGGCGAAGTTAGGACAAGTCCAGCATTTTTTTCTTTTTTGCCAGCATATTGTTTTTCTTTTTTGCCAGGTTGGCAGTTAGTGGACCAATTATCCGTTGGATTATTATTTAAGCAGTGGACTAATCGACAAAAGATTTTTTTGCGTTATAAGAGAGTATGATCATTTGTGATGAATGTGCAATTACCATAGCCCAACCATTGGACAAATTCGATTTGATATCCAATATTGAGTAATTCCAGCCATCTCAAATTGAGTATCACAAGTTGCCCTCAGCGGCGTGTGATCATCGTCTACCTTGACTACAACCTTCCCTTTGTTAAAATCCTGGGACAATCCCTTAAACGTTATCGCAGTTGGTTTGGGCATTTCTACATGATTTTGCTCTTTTTTAACACATAACACAATGAGTTTAAGTTATTATATGCGAAGGAAATTTTTTCCTAAACTCCCAGAGGCACCATAACTGCCCCAGAAGTGCATATAATTGTAACAATATCTCGCTGAATAAGTAGATGGAGGTACCGCAATGAACTAAATATTAAAAGGAGGGGTTGAAAGGTCATGTGAGGTCAGCAGGGGTCAAATTGTGAAACATCTTATAAAAAACGATGTATTCAAGATGTACAAATTTGACTTGCCCTTTCGGCAAGGATTTACCAAGTTTTTGGGCACTCAGGTTTCGACGTCGAGATGAACTGCTAAAATTGGTCCTTCTGGAGCAATTTTCTATGGAGTCAAAAGTTTCTCAAAAGTGGAGCTACATGACCTTGACCAGAACAGCTTCAAGCCCAAATCCTGCAGCATTACACCCGGGAGCTGCCACTGAAGAACAGCTCCCTCATTATACGACCATTTTCGGTTTAACTTTAATTAGCTACTCGGTACATAAAGTATATATGTAAAGTGTGCATAATACGCTATGACACTGAGTTATGGTAACCGATTGTGTCAAAGTTCTGTTCATCCCTGAATTCTCTTTGCCCATATTTTGAGTCACTTCTCCCCCCAATCTCCCTTCTACCCCTCCCTTTGGTTACAATACTTCACACATTCACAATTATTGAGGGATAGCATCACAACTTTTCTCCACAGAAAAGATTCCTACCCCCTTCCAATGCCTTCTCCTGAAGAAATCCACTCCCCTAAGATAAAAAAAACATCGGCCCTAGTCTTAAATAAGGTTGCCGGACCATACTTTAAATACTAGGCTACCAAATATGGATTTTGGTCCCTTACGTGCGTTATTTTATTCATTTTTTATTTTAAAATCTTTTTCATGGGAGGGAAGTTTCTTTTATATGTGGTGTATTTTTCATGAAACTGATTTTGTCCCAAAGTGATGTCACGAGCTCAGGATGGAGGTCTTTGGTTGGTAGGTCATTACTTCCAGACAAAGTAATTTAAATCCCTATAGATGGATCTCACGCAATGCATTTCTCCTTAATCGCGTGATAGGCAAGAACACCTGTCTGTCAGTTACCCACCTTTATCTTCATGTTACTCAATCTCTTTCTAAATATTAAACAAGGAAGAAGATTTTAATTGCCGAAGAATCCCAAATCAAATAACGCGTTGTCAAGGCAAACGTTCTAAACGGTTCAGTGAGTTTTACGACCTAGGAACCAATTCCACGACTCGGAGTTATTTACATGACATCCTATTTCACAACTAAGGATGTTGGCTTGCTTTTACCTTTCGTTTACATAACGACGTAGCAATTTCATTTAAAAATGTGGAAGAGATTGACACAAAGTCTTTGAAAAGAACAGGGACGTTTTAGAGGGCGTGTGACCCCAAATTCACGGATCCAGTAGGCAAATTTCTGCACCAGTAGGGGGAGAGGAAAATGGGGGGGGGGAGGGCAAAGAAAAAGAGGAATGAGAAAGGAAGGAAAGGACGGAGAGAACAAAGAAGAAAAAAAAAAAGGCCTAACTACACCTCAGTAAGCTTCTCAGGCATGTCGAAAGTTGTTCATGTCAGGTGATTTCGTGTCACGGTGAGACGACAAAATTTTACATCAGTCGGCAAAATGAAAAAAGGTGGGGAAAGAGAGAAGAAAAGTGGAGCAATAAGGGAGGCAAAATGAACAGAGTGGCAGCCGAGCATAGTTTCCAGGGGGGAGGGGACTTCAGGTACCCCTGTCTACCATACTGTCATCTAGAATTGTAGCGACATCCCATTTGAGCTCGAATCAACTTTAGTCATTGAATTCTTAGAAAGAGCCTACATGAGTCAATTGAAAAGTGGGAGATAGCAACACAGTTGAGTCATGACTTGCTACAATCGAGTCATGACTTGCTACAATCGAGTCATGACTTGCTACAATCGAGTCATGACTTGCTTCAATCCCGCTGGTTCTTTTATGCGTGTTGGTGGACTCTGAATCGCAGTAACAAATGTATTTTAGAGTGTAATTTTATCCTATCTACGTACAACGTTTGAAATTAGGGGTGGCTCCATGCATCTGAGGATCAGGAGCAGAAGTGCCGACATCGAGGAGCACTGGGGGGGGGGGTATGCCTCCATGGGATTTTCGAAAATTTTCCTTTTCTTTAAATGAACCCAAAAGTGCTGAAACTATAAATTTCTAAAGAGAATAAGGTGAGGTGTGTTTTCGACTGGGCGATGGACCGGATCTATTTTAACAGGGCTGAACATTAATTTAAAAAACAACTTGCCCAGTGGCATAGGGTATTCAGAATTCACTTGCCCTGATAAATTTTAACTTGCCCTGAAATGGCAGAGAATAAAAGCAAGAAAACTGAAACTTAACTGGTAACTGAAAATGATGGGTTTTCTTGGTAAAACATGAGTGAAACTAAGGGTAGCGTTCAATTGATTGGAGACCACAGTAGGGGTGGGGGAGGTCACGGTTGATAAGGGTGCTAGCAAACCCTATTCCCTACCCCCTGGCATGCACTCAACTTAAATTGAGAGTAGTCAAGTGCAGGGCTGAACATTAACGTTAAAAACATCTTGCCCAGCTGCCCAGTAGAGCAAGTGGCATTCAGAATTACTTATCCTGATAACTTTTTACTTGCCCCGTCAACGGGGCAATCCTTAATGTTCAGCCCTGTTTAAGCATTTTTTATTGGAAAATCGTCCTCAAACTATCAAAATTTTCGTAAATCGTTCCAAACGTATGAAAAATTTCGCGCGCTCAGTGCACTCTAAACTTCAATTTCTATATTTTCTTCAGTACAACCCCAAACGTTTTTGTTCAAGGATAAGTTTACGGGTTTTAAAACAATTCCAAAGATAATTTCCGGCCCGCTCCCACGTTTTGCCACAATTTACACTCATGCCAAAGGACCATTATTAAAACGATAATGCACAGAATTTTCTGGTGAGAATTTTCAGAACCTCAGGCTTGCATCAAGAGGCAATTATTTGGCAGTCTTATATCATGGGCAACGTTTGTAGCGTGATTTTCACTGGTTGAAGTGTTACCTCTTCACACTCAAGGGTGCATTTACAGAGAAGAAGCATTTTAAAACATGCAACTTATAGTCATCCATACCACTTTGTTTTAGGCCTTTTACTTTCCTTTTGGTAATTCCTCTTTGGAATTAGGTCGTAGGAAGCGGGGGGAGGCAGGGCCTTTTAACATACACACTGGGTGGACCATGGCCCCCAGTCCCATACACATCCACCACTCAGCTCATTCGCCCCCCTTCCAACTATGGTCCCTTTTTTCGGGAAATTTTGTTTTAAAACGTGTAAACATTGCCCAATTTCATACTTACAGGATAGGGGAAAGTACTAAACTACTTCACTCAGTGAAGAAAATAAGCATAGATAAATTTACATGTGAGCCATGTGGAGTGCAATTTCTAGCAATCTGGACAGCACTAGCGTACACTGGGGAGGCCATTGGGCCATGCCTCCCTCACTGATGCCGATTTTTTTTAGTCCCTGAAAATACGTTACCTTTTTAATACAAGTTTAACTCCAAAAGGTAGCATATATGGCACCAGATTGCATGTAAGAACACCCAATTTTTCAAAAATTTCCAAAGGGGAGGGTTGTCCCCTCTCCTTAGACCCCTCCCCAGGCCAGCAATCACACAACACACTGCATGGCCCATGAGCACGCCACTACTGGACAGGCATTTTTCTGAAAAATTTCTTCGTTAAGTACGCACCAATCAATGGTGACCAGCTTAGATTGCCCCACTAAAAAAATCTTAAAAAGGCCCTGGCGGGGGGGGGGGCCTGGGGAGAGCTGGGGGATAGCACCCCAGCGAAATTTGAGGGGTAGAGGTATGCTTCATCCCCCCCCACTTTTCAAGGAAGAAAACCCCTTCTTTTGTCTCACCTGTAAGAAATTTGCAGTAGTTTACTTCAAAATCTGTCCACACTGATGCACCAAATTGCATCTAAAGTTCCTCAAATATCAAAAAATTTTCCAAAAAAATTTTCAAAAACTTTCTGTAAAATATGCCAAAACTTTGCAGTAATTTACCTTAAAATTTGTCCAAAAATGGTGCACTAGATTGCATCTAAGGTCCCTCAATTATCCAAAAAAATTTCCAAAAATTGTCAAAAACTTTGTGTAAAAAATGTCAAAAATTTGCAGTAATGTACCTTAAATTTGTCCAAAAATGCACCAGTTGCATCTAAGGTAACTCAAATATCAAAAAAAAAATCCAAAGGGGAGGGGGACACCCCTCTTAGACCCCTCCCCCAGGACGGCGATCCGTCACAAGGTTCAGCCCGCAATCTCGAAAAGCTTCCTACGCCGATGCTCTTTGATAAATGTACATTTGCATTCTTATTCAAAATGAGTAATCTTAATACGCTTTTTGGTGTTTTCTTCTGAAGCGTCATACGGATGTCAGTTCAGTGAGTTGCTATTGGCCCCAGTGCTCTCATCATGACTCGTGTTACCACCACTGAAGATGTGCTATGTCACAGCCAAAATATCACTAAATAATGGACAATTTCTTTGCCTGATATCAGTTCAAAGCTTTGCCAAAGATAGCACCATTTCGCACCTTAGCCACCTTACCTAAATGAAAATTTCTCAAGGGCAGGAGTTTCAGCCCCTTCACTTAAGACACCAGTAGACTTTCCTTATACCCAACAAATATAAAACAATTTACAACATATCAACAGTTCAAAACTTTGCATGAATTTGCATCTAAGCCACCTCAAATGAACACAATTTACTCAAAGGGCAGTGCCCCCTCCAATAGGACGGTACCTTTGCACTTGGTGACAAGGGACAAACCTCTCCTGGAGCAAAGTATACGGTAGATATGAATATTCATACTTACTACCTATTTTTGCCCTCAAGGACTAGGGCAGGATTTTTTTTTTCATAAAACATAGGCCAAATTTGGTGCGCTTTGCTCGCTTTAGGGGTTTCTTTGTTCCATTTTTAAGTCCGGCGTTTCATATAGCTAAGCAGTGCACAGCCTTTCTTCAGAGTAACCTATCGGTAGTATCCACACACTTTCTCAAAAGATCCAGAATTTAATTCATAGCCGCGTAGTTGTTTTTTCAGCACAGTATCGCACAGTACGGAAAAGTGCCTACGACGGGGTTGACCATAATTAGGTTGGAGGGATCCCTGTGCAAAGTATATATGTAAATACCGACTTGGAGTAGCCACCCTCACAGAAGCCAATTTTTAGCCATGCTTGCGCTACACGTGGGAAGATTTGGAGCTATAGTGACAAATTTGTGTTTTTCTGACGTAAACCCCAACCTCAAACCCTCATTCTTATGCCGAGTTCGACGTTGTTTTACATCATGAATAGTTCCAAAGAAAATCCTGGATCTGCCACTCTTAATATGATTTCATCCAGTTGCTTTGAAAGTGGTCTGCAAAGAGTGGTGGGTCTACAGGTGCATTTGCCTCCAGTATTGCCCCCACCCCGCTTTCAATTCCAACTTAATGCGGTACTTGAAAATATAGGCTGATCATTTGCACAATAAAAAGATCCCTATGCAATTTGTTAGACTCTGTACTTCTAAAGTGTCTTGAAAATGTTTTAAAAAACGACGCGCTTAGCGCATCAATCTGAGATCCTGAAGCGGGCCCCTCAAAAGTGATAAACACAAGCTGACCCGAAATCGCATTCCAACACATTTGCAAGGCTTTACATAGGTTGGTAAGGGCAGGGGATGCTGATACCCATGGACCCCCCCCCCCCGGCTATGCCCTGGAATATCCTTCCGTCACTGGAATTTTTCAAGAACATAGACTAACTACGGTATCAAATATTTCTAACTTTCAAAAGGCCTGGCTAAATCTGATTATTGATCACTTTAGAAAAATGAGGCAACGTAAAAGCTTGCCAAAGTAAGTTCATTCTTTTCGGGACATCACAGTTAACTCTGCAGGGGTCGTGAAGGCATACCTGAAACAAATCCATAGCCGGAATGTATAAGGATTTTCATTCTGTTCCATTTCTGGCGTACTGCCATTATTGATTAAATACCAATAGACTCAAGTAATTACTTCTGAGAACGCAGACTAAAAAGAAACCCGTTCTTTGATCTTTTGTATATCTAAGATACTGCACCATTGTATGTATACGTAACATTACTGGAGAGAAAGGCCATTTTAGTAGCTCGAGTTGTCTCCTAAAGTGGAAATGTTATGTTTAAATTTGAACAATATTGCTCAGACATAATATAGCTTTTATCCTTGTGGAGGCATTCAGTCTTAGCAAACAGCACTTCTTCTTATAACATGTTACCTCGAAAGAGCTTTGAGTGTTGCCTCATTTCTTTCTTTTTTTTTACAAATCGTTCATAAGCTATATACAAAGCAGTGACTTTCTTTCTGTGAGAGGCTTTTTCCTTGAAAGTTAGGTTATCCAGCTTATTTGAATTGCCTACCAATCAGTATCTGGTTTAAATCCTGATTTTAAAAGAATGAAATTTTTTTGCCACAAACGCCATATTTCCCTTTATTAAAAGTAGAGTAACCGTAGTAGGGAACTGTTTTTGGGGGTGGAGCAACTAACCCTAGTTCCCGGCCCTTCATGTGCGGCCTTGAGGTCAAATGGTTTTCTGTGGAACGCAATAACGGTACCACAACATTGACGTGGAGCGCCAAAATGATCTGTTTTACTCAAACTACAAAGGTTATGATGACTAGATAATTAGGCTGGTGTTATTCAATTATTTCTTACTGCTCTCAAACTACAGCTCTTCAATGTTTAATCATATTATTAAATTATTCTCTAGGAATGCACCAGCAACGGTTAATCGTGCTGAACAGTGATATTGCTCTTTAAATGCCAACAAGAAACAGAGCGGTATTTAGTTTTGCGAGTAGAGAAAATCACTCAGACCTGTACATAAATGGCAACTGTCCTAAATGTATAGTAATGAGTAAAGAATGGGTAGCATAAGAATACCCGTAGAAGTTTTAAGCTGTTCTAGATATTCTTGATTTTAATATACCACATGACTGTTGTCTGAAGGCTTCTTCTAAAGGTGCATGCCCCTACGGTTTTTTTTTTGTAACTTTATGTGAGAGTGGTTTCAGATCACAGGCTGCAGACTAGTTTCCTTTAAAAAGTAGTCTTTTTACAGATCTGAATATTCACTTCATGTTTATTCATAGCCTACTGTGAGTATGAAGTAAACAAAATGGCCGATTTGTGATGAATTTTAAAGGGGATTGTTCGTTTTTTCTACGATTTCATTGTTTTTTGTTTTTTTTTTAAGTAATTACCCATTTATGAGATTTTCATGCGACCAGACTTAATGACAGCAACGTGACTATGTTAAAGACTTGAAGCCAGGTGTTGAATTCACTTTGAAGTATTTTTGATCAATAAGTTGACATATTACATTTTATATCCGTATTCATGACATCGTAAGCATTAATGGCATATTTATGGGATACAATTCATATGTTTACATATATTTATTCGTGGTAGAGATGGGATCTTCACCATTGTAATTATTATTTTTTGCACTGCATCGTTGGTTCCAATTTTGTGTCTCTGGTATGCGCGCAGCTAATGGGAGAGTCTGGGGAATTAAACCCCCCATGACTCAAGTTGGAAAACCATATTCACCATTCGGGGGCTTTTTCCCGATCCCTAATTAAGGCGTTGTGCCCGGAACCCATAAGGGGTTATCCACATATTTTAATTTTTTTAAAATAAAATTCCAAATTTTTCAAATTTTCTTCAACAAAAGCCTCATATTTTCATATCTTTGAAAATAGAAGCAGATATATTTTCGCGCAGAAAATTTTACGGCCACTTGTCGCCTTTGTGGACCTTCGGGTTGCTGCAGCCTCCCCCCCCCCCGTCATCAGAGCCCATGAGCCCCTGTCGGGCAAATGTTCAGTAAGATTCAGTAGTGATCAACTTTGGTCCGCTCGTCCCACTAAAAGCAGAGGAAAGGGACGAAGAATAATATAGTTTTACAAACTGCACGTCACATATAGCAATAGCATCTGTCCACTATAGGATGTTCTTTTTATCCCCCACAGGAACTGGAATATTTGCTTCATGTTGTGCGGGGCGAAAACGCGAACAGCAGAGAGCGTCGTCAGCAGAACAGAAGGTGTTCCTTTTGGGCTAACACTCCCACTATTGTGCGAGGGTACTGCTATTACGACTTTGGACCCTCCCTGGTTACGTGCAAGTCAGGCGACCGCTTAAGCTTTGATGCGTCAGAGTGTCCAAGTCGCCCACCGTCACGCCCCTCATCGGGTGCTTGAGAATTTGGACGTTAACTCAGGATTCTGAAATACGAATTTAATTTTTTTGAATAAGACGGGTGATGCTTTTCAAACATGCCCTTTTGGGGCAACAAAACAGGTCATGAAGGGTGAAGCATAAAAAATACAGCTGCATTTCCTCTGTCCTTCTTTCAGACTCTGGAAAATTTGCTCGAGCTCGCCCGCAGGAGACGAGCCCCAAAGAGGGTTATCCGCGATCGTAGTTCGTGGGGTTTTGGAGATCCGGGCTGGCCAGAATGCGAGTACGAGATTATGCAATACAAGAAGTTCTATGGAACTTGTTCTCCGTTTGGAGGATGGGTTGGATGTCGCATTGAAAATAGTGTTATGGTGGGAGCTTCTCGAGATTGTCCTGGCTGGTAATATATGTTGCTTTATCTCGACAACTCGACACTTTCGTTAATTACCAAAAACTTAAAATACACAATTACAAAATGTTTATGCGCGCAGCAACAAAATTAGAAAATGAACAATTCGGATTTCTCAATGTGGAAATTCATCAAAGATTTTGCATTTTTGTGGTATTAAAATGAGTGAGGAACGCTGAAGTACAGGCCGTCAAAACGAATGTCAATGGAACGTTTGTTTTGGTAGAGATGGGTGGACGTCATGATAAAGCAGTTTAAATGAATGGAAATTTATACGCAAAGTACTAGCTAGTTTTATGCAAGCTAGATATAATAAAAATGAATATTAACACCATCGCAGCTCCTGTACAGAAAGCAAAGCTTAATGCAATAAAATTAAGTTATATGTTAAATTGTTTTGATTCATTGAAAATCTTGGCTCCGCTTTCACCTTTCTCAATTACTGTAATCGTGATATCTATACTCCAAGCAATAATGTCGGTTCTCGCATGTCCTCACTTGACGGAGATCAAAAGAGTTTTAAGCATACGTCATGTTACCCCAATTCAACAATTTTGTAAGCCGGAAATAGTGTGACGTCATGACTTTCTCATCGATAAGTATCCTGTGTGCCCATTGGTCAATATGCAAAATATAACACACGCCAGGATACTTGCTATGCTTATCTAGGGGTCTTAGGAATTGGCTTCAAACAGAAGTATATGTTGTGAATTCAATGTCCAGTAGTGACGAATTCTGATGAGGAGACATAAAGACATACATTCATCACCCCAAAGTATATTTTTAGTGTGGGGTATCAAAATTCTCAGTTGGTGACTGCTCTTTGACTGACATCAAAGTTTGGAAATTCAAAAGATGCAGAGTAGTTCACATTCCACACAATGTAGAGAGAGTGCTTGGATCACACATTATAGCCTTGCTTGCTTACCAGGATATGGCCTTAAGCAATAAAATAGCTTTGTATCTGCACAAGGAAGAGCTTTATATAGTTAAAGGAGAAGCTACAAGTTGCATAGTTGGGAGAACTGGAACCGTCTGGGATGACGAGAATTGCCCTTTAAATTATTAGGCCCTGATCTGCCATGGAACAAAAAAAAAGGGGTAGGTAGGGGAGGGAGGGAGGGAGGGTGGAGGGAGATTCGTAGAAACCATCTTCATCTAAGAACATCATTTATACAATAACTGGTGTGATAAATAGACCGCGATTAAACTCAAAAAAGGGCGGTGGCCAGGTATAGAATGCGATTTTGTGTACTATGTTACGCGCGAAAAAGGTCATTTAAACCGTGACTTTATGTTGGACAAAAATCACCAAGAGCTAATTGTACTATGGGTTGAAGAACATGTGAGGACAGCTGTATTTTATGCTTGACCCTTCATTGACCTAAGATATTGTATTTTCTGTTGTGTTTTATTTGTGTTTATGAAGACATCAATCATGTCATTCACTTCAATACAATTTACTCTCCATGCCACTCTAGGTTTTCTGTTTTTCTCTCAAAGAGTGGCAGGTAGATACTTCGTAAAAAATGGATGAAAGGTTTGGGTAAAATTTACCATCGCTATCAAACAAAATATGAAGAATTTACATTTTTGATGGTGGCAAGGGTAAAGAAGAGTTATATATACATATATATTTATTAGTAATGTGTACAGATTTATAAATTCAGAACAACTATCTCACATAACTTCCGGGTATTCAGAACACAGAGGCAACTGAGCCATGTAACATCGGGTATCCTCTTAAAAGGCAATTTACTATTATCCAAAAGAGAAAAAAATATGTATTCAATTGAAAGCATATTGGCCACACCAATAAATGGATTAAATACTTGTGTAATGTAACTATGCGTGTAATCCATAAACTGGTTTGTTTATGAACAAACCAGTTTATGGATTGATCAACTTGCGTGACGTGAAATTCTACTTGCGCCTTGTTAAGACACCTTTACTCCGTAAATAACACACAACGATGAAGCCACGTGTTTCGTTACTTCAAAGAAGCTACTACGGAGAACAGAAGGGACTTTTCTTTGTCTTGTCACAGGCTAGACTCTGATGATTCCCGTATACCTATTCGTTGATACATATCACCATTTTCGATGTGACTATTTTATACTCAGGGAGAAGTTGTTTCATGTAGTAATCCCTAATAATTCCCTGATTAAGAATACGTCCTTTTTAATAATTCCCTGATTAAGAACATATCTAAATAAATGTATTTTTCTTGAAAATTTTCAACGGCAGTTGAGAAATATTTACTGATTTTAGAATGGTCAATATCAGAGTACCAACACCTTTAAACATGAAATTAAAATGATACCGAAACTCTCCCTTGCCTTGATGTATTTTAGCATATCTCGCACCTAGATATATTTTCGTCCCCTGGAATTTATCCCGCCCCCTTCAGTACCTTGTCTGGCTACCGGGCTGGTTAAGTTCCATGCAGCTGTGACAGGTTCTTAGTCAGAATTTTTCTGTTTCAAGAATAGGTATTTATTTTAATAAAATCGAAAAATTTCCTAAATGGCACATCCCTGACGAATTTTACGATTATTCGCGGTACACCGTGAATAGACCCTCCTCAGTGCATTTGATGTTTTCAATTGCATGTAACTAAATGCATGCAGTTTTCATTTTATCATGTGATTACGATTAATGGGACACAGTGTTATGCATTTTGAAAATGAAAAGTTTTTTTTCAAACTGGAAACGATTAGACACTATTCATCGTTATATAATAAAAAAGAGAATTACTCAACAGATCCTTAGAGAAAGCGGTCATCGTTTGTGAATTCTATGCTCTAATTTTAGGCTGTTGTCAAAAATATATAGGCTTATATATATATATTGTCTTTCCAGTTTCAAAGAATGTACATTACATGGAAATTAAATCTCCCAGGAAGTTAACAAAAAGTAAAAGTGAAATGTTAACTACTCATACGAGATACGATTTTGACTTCTATTAAGTTCGTCAAAATGCCCTATCTTATACGACTAGGTAACATTGTTCTGGCCATTTTATCTCTACGGTGTGACACGGGACTGGCAACAACCGATTAACGATATTCGACCATATAAATTTGATATTTGAAAAGAGGAAAATCCTGCACACAATGAAATAGGTGTTTCTAGATAAGCGTAAGCGTGTAAGAAATATCAAGAGCTCACGTTGTCCGAAATCGACAGATTTCTGACTTCTGGAATTTTAAGTGTTTCATTATCAACTCTTAAGCTACCTCTCTTACGGTCCTTTAGATCGTTCTCATTACATTCATTGTACATACGTAATTTATTTAGTATCAATATGTTCCCATTCTCTTTTATTAAAAATGTAGAAAATCGTTAACATAGATGACTTTTTGTTAAATATTTGACAATTTTCACCTGAACGAGTTCTACCTCTATATTCGCCGGTGAATAGGTGACAAGGCAATTTCATGTCTCGTAAAAGATGGCGCTTTAAGCATTCAGTTCGGTAATATCATGAAAACCTGTAGAGGTAGCTTCCACGAATCATCATTTCATATCCAGTTTTGCTGATGGCCAACTTCATAGGAGCCTTAAGGTGGCGCACAACTAATTCAACAAAAATACTCCATCAAAAATGTTACCTGACGTATTTAGTGCCATTTTGTATCCGATTGTGGTGGAGTCATACGTCAGGGCAGACTGTGCTATTGATGAGATGCACTCAGTTTGGGAAGTATATTTTAGAGCAAATGAACTGAAGTACTCATTGCCCCCAAATCAAGGAAATCTTAGATATTAAAGGTTTTTTGTGCCGATTGTACAATGTTTTGAGTGTAGGGTTAAGAAGGGGGGGGGGGGGAAGTCACAGCCATATTAGAAATGTCTATGATTGGCAAATTTAAAAGCTGCATGAGGGGTCCAATTGTAAGCTTTCATATGAGAGGAAGCTGGTATCCTGTTGAAATTCTCACTTCAAGTGGCACAGAAACCACGAAATAGACCAAATGTAGTGAGCGTTAGTCAATGGTGTAATAATAAGAGGTGCACCATCTACTGACCTATAGACAGCAAAATCTATGTGAAATACTACCGTAAAGATCACTATTGCGGCGCCATTTTTTGTTTCTGCTTGACATGTGACATATTCCACGGTATGGCTGACATAACGTTTATAGGCCATTAGGGAGCGGCAAATTAACATGTCCGATTGTTTCAAAGATATGTGTAGAATGTTTCTCTAACGAAGTGGTAATGAACAGAAAACCATTTTCTGCCCTTCTGCTGCAAACACTTTCCCCTTCGGGAGTACCACCAATTTTACAAATTTTTAGATTATGAACTATTCTATATTCGAAAGGAGAAGTGTTTATTAGGCAACAAGACTGGGTTTCGTGTGACTTACACACAAGGTTGGGGCATGTCGTGAAAGCTTTTATCAGACGTATGGGCCTCTCAAGGGGTGCCATAAAACCTTTTAGAGAAAACAATTGCGAAAAGTATCCATTAAGTATATTTTATACTTTATACTGACCTAATACATTACAGTTTCAAACTGGTACCTTGCGTTTCCTTATCACAGCTCCGTATTTTACGCCGACTGTACATAAACAAAATGTAATGAGCTTATTTATTGAAACATAAAAACTTGAGTGCTACATGAAGTTCATTTGTCTTTCCTGTTTGTGTTTTTTGTCATACGCCTAAACTTGGCACACGGCTAGGAGACACCTAAAACGTCTAACTCAGATTCTGTGTGGAGGTATTTTCTGCAGGGTTCTTAAAGCTAGGGATGCTGCATTGGTACAAATACTTCCCCTCCGGGAAGCCCACGGACAATTCTCAACCCGGACATTTTACCCTTCGGGCAATTCCCACCCAGAGCAATTCTATTTTTGGTGGGGGAAGTTGATAGGAGTTAGATACTCATTATGAAACACCCACATACCAAGTATAAGATAGCTACCTCTTACCCTTCTTGACATATGGTTGTTTGTCATCATGTGGACTTGGATGATGCCATAAAAACTGTACGATTTATCTACTGAACATAACACATCTATATGCCAAGTATGAAATTTGTCCACGACGTTGCCCTTCTTGGGTTTCACAGAGAGATTAGCCCTCAAAAAATGCAAACAAATATACAAAGTCATCCTGATCAAGTGATTATGAATGCGTATTTTTTGATAGTAATCGAAGAAAAAACACATTGGAACTCACCCAAAGTCACAGTAAGCGAACTTCATCAGTACCAGGAAGGATGGTTCCCCGGGCATTTCCCAACCGAACAATTTTCCCTGGACAACTCCCCTCCCCCCTCCGGGAAGCCCCCGGACAACTCCCACTCCGGACATTTTACCCTTCGGGCAATTCCCACCCAGAGCAATTTTACATTTTTTGGGGGTGGGGGGAGTTGTTAATTTTCATGGGAGGTAATTTTCCGGGGGAACACTGTCCGGGTTGGAGGTTGTAAGGGGGAGTGTCCTAGTGGGACTTGTCCGTGGGAATTGGCTGGTAACGTGAAGGAATACAACTTTTGGATAGGTCCCTGTGAAACTTAATCTTTCCATGAGAAATAAACGTTTACAAGGTTTTAAAAGTGTGATCTGTATTGACCTTAGATAACCTTTGACATTCTCCAAAACTTAAAAGATTTTTCTACTTACTGAGACACCTGCGTGTAAAATATAAGGTTCCTTCATGCTACTCTTCCGCAGATAGGCCTATTGTGTGAGGGTTTCAGTGTTCCCCATGCACCCCTCTTTGGCTATCTGGCTACGGGCTTGGGGCACAGAAAGATTGAAGTGATGGAGAAAGTACTCAAAACTTAAGAATCAAGAAGACATGTTGATAGGTTGAAGGATGCCGCAAGAAACATTCGAAGTAGGTGTAAACGTCTAGTCCTTACCTTTTTAACGTCCATATTCTAATTCACGGTATGTAGGAAAATGTTCTCTAACTGAGTTAACATATGGTATTACGATTGCAGCCAAAGCTGCAGGTGCAAAAGTAACACCCGCTCAAAGGGCATAATGAAGCCAGCAGAAGGACGGAGAAACAAATTTCACGGTGGACTGTAGTACTATTTACTGTATTAACAGATTTACAATATGTGGCGTTTGGGTGCCCAATTTCTCCACCCCGGCAACCCACGAGTGATAAGTTTCGATACTAGGGTGCGATTTCCTAAAATTTGTGATGCAGAATTTTCTCCAACGCATAGTATACAGACAAACTTGACAAATTGTTTTTAGAGAGCAGTTACCTACTTTGTAGGAAGCAAAATTTTCTGACATTCCTTCCCATAGCAAATCCCTGCATCAACCACTGTTCCTCTTCCTTTATATTTTTTAAAAACTTTACACATAATGAGCTAGACACTAAATCTACATCACCGTGGGATTTACGTTTCCGTTCATGAAATTATGAACAATTGGAAAAAAGCAATTAACGCCCCAATCTGAAACTTGTAATTGATAGCACCATTTCACGTTTAACGCTTGTCTTCCTTTTAGGAAAATCAAAAAAGGGGGGAAGGGGGCTTCGACCATATTAATCGAGGGAATCACAATTTGGGCCCCACCTCGGAAACCCTTTAGCTGATATCACCACCCCCGCCCCCCCGACGCGTCATTGTTTTGCTGGCTGCATGGCTGACGGCTGTTGCAGTAAAATATCTTGGATAACCTTTTCTTATTTAACAGATCACCCTAAATCACCACTGAAACGGAAGTGTAAGTAACATACCACTAGGGTACTCCACGGAAGAAAAAGCAACATACTACTAGGTTACTCCACGGAAGGAAAAGTGACATACTACCAGGGTACTCCACGGAAGAAAAAGTAACATACTACTAGGGTACTCCACGGAAGAAAAAGTAACATACTACTTGGGTACTCCATGGAAGGAAAAGTAACATACCACTAGGGTACTCCACGGAAGGAAAAGTTACATACTACTAGGGTACTCCACGGAAGAAAAAGTA